>CAXAQZ010000760.1:0-12500 GCA_963971145.1 Sussaba pulchella
CTGTGTCTGTGTCTGTGTCTGTGTCTGTGTCTGTGTCTGTGTCTGTGTCTGTGTCCGTGTCTGTGTCTGTGTCTGTGTCTGTGTCTGTGTCTGTGTCTGTGTCTGTGTCTGTGTCTGTGTCTGTGTCTGTGTCTGTGTCTGTGTCTGTGTCTGTGTCTGTGTCTGTGTCTGTGTCTTCGTCTGTGTCTGTGTCTGTGTCTGTGTCTGTGTCTGTGTCTGTGTCTGTGTCTGTGTCTGTGTCTGTGTCTGTGTCTGTGTCTGTGTCTGTGTCTGTGTCTGTGTCTGTGTCTGTGTCTGTGTCTGTGTCTGTGTCTGTGTCTGTGTCTTTGTCTGTGTCTGTGTCTGTGTCTGTGTCTGTGTCTGTGTCTGTGTCTGTGTCTGTGTCTGTGTCTGTGTCTGTGTCTGTGTCTGTGTCTGTGTCTGTGTCTGTGTCTGTGTCTGTGTCTGTGTCTGTGTCTGTGTCTGTGTCTGTGTCTGTGTCTGTGTCTGTGTCTGTGTCTGTGTCTGTGTCTGTGTCTGTGTCTGTGTCTGTGTCTGTGTCTGTGTCTGTGTCTGTGTCTGTGTCTGTGTCTGTGTCTGTGTCTGTGTCTGTGTCTGTGTCTGTGTCTGTGTCTGTGTCTGTGTCTGTGTCTGTGTCTGTGTCTGTGTCTGTGTCTGTGTCTGTGTCTGTGTCTGTGTCTGTGTCTGTGTCTGTGTCTGTGTCTGTGTCTGTGTCTGTGTCTGTGTCTGTGTCTGTGTCTGTGTCTGTGTCTGTGTCTGTGTCTGTGTCTGTGTCTGTGTCTGTGTCTGTGTCTGTGTCTGTGTCTGTGTATGTGTCTGTGTCTGTGTCTGTGTCTGTGTCTGTGTCTGTGTCCGTGTCCGTGTCTGTGTTTGTTTCTGTGTCTGTATCTGTGTTCTTGTCTGTGTTTGTGATTGTGCCCGTGTCTGTTACTGGGTCTTGGTCTGAGTCTGTGTCTGTGTCTGTGTCTATGATTGTGATTGTGTCTGTGTCTGTGTCTGGGTCTGATTCTAAGTCTGTGTCTGTGTCTGTGTCTGTGTCTGTGTCTGTGTCTGTGTCGATATCTTTGTCTGTGTCTGTGTCTGTGTCTGTGTCTGTGTCTGTGTCTGTGTCTGTGTCTGTGTCTGTGTCTGTGTCTGTGTCTGTGTCTGTGTCTGTGTCTGTGTCTGTGTCTGTGTCTGTGTCTGTGTCTGTGTCTGTGTCTGTGTCTGTGTCTGTGTCTGTGTCTGTGTCTGTGTCTGTGTCTGTGTCTCTGTCTGTGTCTGTGTCTGTATCTGTGTCTGTGTCTGTGTCTGTGTCTGTGTCTGTGTCTGTGTCTGTGTCTGTGTCTGTGTCTGTGTCTGTGTCTCTGTCTGTGTCTGTGTCTGTGTCTGTGTCTGTGTCTGTGTCTGTGTCTGTGTCTGTGTCTGTGTCTGTGTCTGTGTCTGTGTCTGTGTCTGTGTCTGTGTCTGTGTCTGTGTCTGTGTCTGTGTCTGTGTCTGTGTCTGTGTCTGTGTCTGTGTCTGTGTCTGTGTCTGTGTCTGTGTCTGTGTCTGTGTCTGTGTCTGTGTCTGTAGCTGTGTCTGTGTCTGTGTCTGTGTCTGTGTCTGTGTCTGTGTCTGTGTCTGTGTCTGTGTCTGTGTCTGTGTCTGTGTCTGTGTCTGTGTCTGTGTCTGTGTCTGTGTCTGTGTCTGTGTCTGTGTCTGTGTCTGTGTCTGTGTCTGTGTCTGTGTCTGTGTCTGTGTCTGTGTCTGTGTCTGTGTCTGTGTCTGTGTCTGTGTCTGTGTCTGTGTCTGTGTCTGTGTCTGTGTCTTTTTTTTTTTTTTTTTTTTTTTTTTTTTTTTTTTTACATGGCGACGAGGAAATCTTCAAAAGACACCCAGGTATTGCGGGTAGTGTCAGATTTTTACTGACTAAAAACCCCGCCGCCTACACCTTATCGGAACCGCGTTAGCATTACTTCAATAAGGTGTCGTTTTTTGCTTCTCCTAAGCTGTGTTTTCGTCAAGGACTGCCGTCGCGTCTGCTCTCGCATTACTACGAGTTTCGTCATGCACTTGCTCTGTCAGTTCCGCTTGCTGCGTTATCCGCTTTCCACACTCTTTCAGCCTCCTCCTTTTTTTTGATGATGGTCGTTATGAACGATTTCACGTGTTCCCAGTCTTTTTCGCTCCTTAGCATCGTTTGTGCCAGGTTGCCTGACTCAATATTTATGCCACCGAGCTTCTCCTTGACGTTTTCCCTGTCGGCTTGCGTTGCAACACAGTCGAAGATCGTATGCTTGGCGTCATCTGGGCTCCCACCGCATAGGAGGCACTTGTCATCGTTTTCTCTTCTTGAACCGTTTTAGGTACGCATTAAAACAACCGTGTCCAGTTAGGGCTTGGGTAAGATGGTATCCAAGCTGTCCATGGGAACGGTCGTACCAGGCTGCTACGTTGGGGATGATCTTATGCGTCCATCTCCCGGACGTTTCCGAGTCCCACTGAGTCTGCCACCTATCCATAAGTCGCTGCCGTGCGCCTTTCTTTGTTGCGACCTTGGCTTGCTCCTTTTCTTCTGCTTCAGCGAACTGGCTGAGCTCGTCGTAGATTTCTTTTCTCTCGCGGATCAAAAGATTTATTGGTGGCGTGCTTGCCAGGACCAATGCTGCTCCTTCGGAAACCGTTTTGTACCCCGATATGACCCTTATGGCACTGCGGCGTTGCACGGACGCGAGCCTTCGCTTTGCTCCGACCTTGTCTGCTGCTGGCGCCCATATTTCCGCACCGTAGAGGATCTGTGCATGAACAACGCTGTTCAGCAGTCTCCTCTTCTCTTCTCTAGGTCCTCCAACGTTTGGCATGAGCCTTGCCAGTCTTGCTGCCGATACTGCCGCCTTCTCGGTACATGAAATAACATGTTTGACATACCGGAGTCCGCTGTCAATCTGTACCCCGAGGTACCTCACGTCCTTCGACCATGGTATTTCCTGCCCCTCCAGTGTTAGGATTGGTGGTGTAAAGATTCTCCTATCCGTCACCAGTACCGCTTCAGTTTTTTGTACCGCTAGCTGCAGTCCGTTTTCCTTCATCCATTTGCTGGTGCGTCGGAGGCACTCGTTTGCTACAATCTCGAGCGTACTCGGGATGCTTGCCGTTACTACGACGGCAACGTCATCAGCAAAGCCAACTATGGTTGCATTTCTCTGTGCCTGTGTCTGTGTCTGTGTCTGTGTCTGTGTCTGTATCTGTGTCCGTGTCTGTGTCTGTGTCTGTGTCTGTGTCTGTGTCTGTGTCTGTTTCTGTGTCTGTGTCTGTGTCTGTGTCTGTGTCTGTGTCTGTGTCTGTGTCTGTGTCCGTGTCTGTGTCTGTGTCTGTGTCTGTGTCTGTGTCTGTGTCTGTGTCTGTGTCTGTGTTGGTGTCTGTGTCTGTGTCTGTGTCTGTGTCTGTGTCTGAGTCTGTGTCTGTGTCTGTGTCTGTGTCTGTGTCTGTGTCTGTGTCTGTGTCTGTGTCTGTGTCTGTGTCTGTGTCTGTGTCTGTGTCTGTGTCTGTGTCTGTGTCTGTGTCTGTGTCTGTGTCTGTGTCTGTGTCTGTGTCTGTGTCTGTGTCTGTGTCTGTGTCTGTGTCTGTGTCTGTGTCTGTGTCTGTGTCTGTGTCTGTGTCTGTGTCTGTGTCTGTGTCTGTGTCTGTGTCTGTGTCTGTGTCTGTGTCTGTGTCTGTGTCTGTGTCTGTGTCTGTGTCTGTGTCTGTGTCTGTGTCTGTGTCTGTGTCTGTGTCTGTGTCTGTGTCTGTGTCTGTGTCTGTGTCTGTGTCTGTGTCTGTGTCTGTGTCTGTGTCTGTGTCTGTGTCTGTGTCTGTGTCTGTGTCTGTGTCTGTGTCTGTGTCTGTGTCTGTGTCTGTGTCTGTGTCTGTGTCTGTGTCTGTGTCTGTGTCTGTGTCTGTGTCTGTGTCTGTGTCTGTGTCTGTGTCTGTGTCTGTGTCTGTGTCTGTGTCTGTGTCTGTGTCTGTGTCTGTGTCTGTGTCTGTGTTTGTGTCTGTGTCTGTGTCCGTGTCCGTGTCTGTGTCTGGGTCTGTGTCTGTGTCTGTGTCTGTGTCTGTGTCTGTGTCTGTGTCTGTGTCTGTGTCTGTGTCTGTGTCTGTGTCTGTGCTGTGTCTGTGTCTGTGTCTGTGTCTGTGTCTGTGTCTGTGTCTGTGTCTGTGTCTGTGTCTGTGTCTGTGTCTGTGTCTGTGTCTGTGTCTGTGTCTGTGTCTGTGTCTGTGTCTGTGTCTGTGTCTGTGTCTGTGTCTGTGTCTGTGTCTGTGTCTGTGTCTGTGTCTGTGTCTGTGTCTGTGTCTGTGTCTGTGTCTGTGTCTGTGTCTGTGTCTGTGTCTGTGTCTGTGTCTGTGTCTGTGCTGTGTCTGTGTCTTCGTCTGTCTCTGTGTCTCTGTCTGTGTCTGTGTCTGTGTCTGTGTCTGTGTCTGTGTCTGTGTCTGTGTCTGTGGCTGTGTCTGTGTCTGTGTCTGTGTCTGTGTCTGTGTCTGTGTCTGTGTCTGTGTCTGTGTCTGTGTCTGTGTCTGTGTCTGTGTCTGTGTCTGTGTCTGTGTCTGTGTCTGTGTCTGTGTCTGTGTCTGTGTCTGTGTCTGTGTCTGTGTGTGTGTCTGTGTCTGTGTCTGTGTCTGTGTCTGTGTCTGTGTCTGTGTCTGTGTCTGTGTCTGTGTCTGTGTCTGTGTCTGTGTCTGTGTCTGTGTCTGTGTCTGTGTCTGTGTCTGTGTCTGTGTCTGTGTCTGTGTCTGTGTCTGTGTCTGTGTCTGTGTCTGTGTCTGTGTCTGTGTCTGTGTCTGTGTCTGTGTCTGTGTCTGTGTCTGTGTCTGTGTCTGTGTCTGTGTCTGTGTCTGTGTCTGTGTCTGTGTCTGTGTCTGTGTCTGTGTCTGTGTCTGTGTCTTCTGTGTCTGTGTCTGTGTCAGTGTCTGTGTCTGTGTCTGTGTCTGTGTCTGTGTCTGTGTCTGTGTTTGTGTCTGTGTCTGTGTCTGTGTCTGTGTCTGTGTCTGTGTCTGTGTCTGTGTCTGTGTCTGTGTCCGTGTCCGTGTCTGTGTCTGTGTCCGTGTCTGTGTCTGTGTCCGTGTCTGTGTCTGTGTCTGTGTCTGTGTCTGTGTCTGTGTCTGTGTCTGTGTCAGTGTCTGTGTCTGTGTCTGTGTCTGTGTCTGTGTCTGTGTCTGTGTCTGTGTCTGTGTCTGTGTCTGTGTCTGTGTCTGTGTCTGTGTCTGTGTCTGTGTCTGTGTCTGTGTCTGTGTCTGTGTCCGTGTCTGTGTCTGTGTCTGTGTCTGTGTCTTCGTCTGTCTCTGTGTCTCTGTCTGTGTCTGTGTCTGTGTCTGTGTCTGTGTCTGTGTCTGTGTCTGTGTCTGTGTCTGTGTCTGTGTCTGTGGCTGTGTCAGTGCCTGTGTCTGTGTCTGTGTCTGTGTCTGTATATGTGTCTGTGTCTTTGTCTGTGACTGTGACTGTGTCTGTGTCTGTGTCTGTGTCTTCGTCCGTGTCTGTGTCTGTGTCTGTGTCTGTGTCTGTGTCTGTGTCTGTTTTTGTGTCTGTGTCCGTGTTTGTGACTGTGTCTGTGTCTGTGTCTGTGTCTGTGTCTGTGTCTGTGTCTGTGTCTGTGTCTGTGTCTGTGTCTGTGTCTGTGTCTGTGTCTGTGTCTTTGTCTGTGTCTGTGTCTGTGTCTGTGTCTGTGTCTGTGTCCGTGTCTGTGTCTGTGTCTGTGTCTGTGTCTGTGTCTGTGTCTGTGTCTGTGTCTGTGTCTGTGTCTGTGTCTGTGTCTGTGTCCGTGTCTGTGTCTGTGTCTGTGTCTGTGTCTGTGTCTGTGTCTGTGTCTGTGTCTGTGTCTGTGTCTGTGTCTGTGTCTGTGTCTGTGTCTTCGTCTGTCTCTGTGTCTCTGTCTGTGTCTGTGTCTGTGTCTGTGTCTGTGTCTGTGTCTGTGTCTGTGTCTGTGTCTGTGTCTGTGTCTGTGGCTGTGTCAGTGCCTGTGTCTGTGTCTGTGTCTGTGTCTGTGTGTGTCTGTGTCTGTGTCTGTGTTTGTGTCTGTGTCTGTGTCTGTGTCTGTGTCTGTGTCTGTGTCTGTGTCTGTGTCTGTGTCTGTGTCTGTGTCTGTGTCTGTGTCTGTGTCTGTGTCTGTGTCTGTGTCTGTGTCTGTGTCTGTGTCTGTGTCTGTGTCTGTGTCTGTGTCTGTGTCTGTGTCTGTGTCTGTGTCTGTGTCTGTGTCTGTGTCTGTGTCTGTGTCTGTGTCTGTGTCTGTGTCTGTGTCTGTGTCTGTGTCTGTGTCTGTGTCTGTGTCTGTGTCTGTGTCTGTGTCTGTGTCTGTGTCTGTGTCTGTGTCTGTGTCTGTGTCTGTGTCTGTGTCTGTGTCTGTGTCTGTGCTGTGTCTGTGTCTTCGTCTGTCTCTGTGTCTCTGTCTGTGTCTGTGTCTGTGTCTGTGTCTGTGTCTGTGTCTGTGTCTGTGGCTGTGTCAGTGCCTGTGTCTGTGTCTGTGTCTGTGTGTGTCTGTGTCTGTGTCTGTGTCTGTGTCTGTGTCTGTGTCTGTGTCTGTGTCTGTGTCTGTGTCTGTGTCTGTGTCTGTGTCTGTGTCTGTGTCTGTGTCTGTGGCTGTGTCAGTGCCTGTGTCTGTGTATGTGTCTGTGTGTGTCTGTGTCTGTGTCTGTGTCTGTGTCTGTGTCTGTGTCTGTGTCTGTGTCTGTGTGTGTTTGTGTCTGTGTCTGTGTCTGTGTCTGTGTCTGTGTCTGTGTCTGTGTCTGTGTCTGTGTCTGTGTCTTTGTCTGTGTCTGTGTCTGTGTCTGTGTCTGTGTCTGTGTCTGTGTCTGTGTCTGTGTGTGTGTCTGTGTCTGTGTCTGTGTCTGTGTCTGTGTCTGTGTCTGTGTCTGTGTCTGTGTCTGTGTCTGTGTCTGTGTCTGTGTCTGTGTCTGTGTCTGTGTCTGTGTCTGTGTCTGTGTCTGTGTCTGTGTCTGTATCTGTGTCTGTGTCTGTGTCTGTGTCTGTGTCTGTGTCTGTGTCTGTGTCTGTGTCTGTGTCTGTGTCTGTGTCTGTGTCTGTGTCTGTGTCTGTGTCTGTGTCTGTGTCTGTGTCCGTGTCTTTGTCTGTGTCTGTGTCTGTGTCTGTGTCTGTGTCTGTGTCTGTGTCTGTGTCTGCGTCTGTGTCCGTGTCCGTGTCTGTTTCTGTGTCTGTGTCTGTGTCTGTGTCTGTGTCTGTGTCTGTGTCTGTGTCTGTGTCTGTGTCTGTGTCTGTGTCTGTGTCTGTGTCTGTGTCTGTGTCTGTGTCTGTGTCTGTGTCTGTGTCTGTGTCTGTGTCTGTGTCTGTGTCTGTGTCTGTGTCTGTGTCTGTGTCTGTGTCTGTGTCTGTGTCTGTGTCTGTGTGTGTGTCTGTGTCTGTGTCTGTGTCTGTGTCTGTGTCTGTGTCTGTGTCTGTGTCTGTGTCTGTGTCTGTGTCTGTGTCTGTGTCTGTGTCTGTGTCTGTGTCTGTGTCTGTGTCTGTGTCTGTGTCTGTGTCTGTGTCTGTGTCTGTGTCTGTGTCTGTGTCTGTGCCTGTGTCTGTGTCTGTGTCTGTGTCTGTGTCTGTGTCTGTGTCTGTGTCTGTGTCTGTGTCTGTGTCTGTGTCTGTGTCTGTGTCTGTGTCTGTGTCTGTGTCTGTGTCTGTGTCTGTGTCTTCTGTGTCTGTGTCTGTGTCAGTGTCTGTGTCTGTGTCTGTGTCTGTGTCTGTGTCTGTGTCTGTGTTTGTGTCTGTGTCTGTGTCTGTGTCTGTGTCTGTGTCTGTGTCTGTGTCTGTGTCTGTGTCTGTGTCCGTGTCCGTGTCTGTGTCTGTGTCCGTGTCTGTGTCTGTGTCCGTGTCTGTGTCTGTGTCTGTGTCTGTGTCTGTGTCTGTGTCTGTGTCTGTGTCTGTGTCTGTGTCTGTGTCTGTGTCTGTGTCTGTGTCTGTGTCTGTGTCTGTGTCTGTGTCTGTGTCTGTGTCTGTGTCTGTGTCTGTGTCTGTGTCTGTGTCTGTGTCTGTGTCTGTGTCTGTGTCTGTGTCTGTGTCTGTGTCTGTGTCTGTGTCTGTGTCTGTGTCTGTGTCTGTGTCTGTGTCTTCGTCTGTCTCTGTGTCTCTGTCTGTGTCTGTGTCTGTGTCTGTGTCTGTGTCTGTGTCTGTGTCTGTGTCTGTGTCTGTGTCTGTGTCTGTGGCTGTGTCAGTGCCTGTGTCTGTGTCTGTGTCTGTGTCTGTATATGTGTCTGTGTCTTTGTCTGTGACTGTGACTGTGTCTGTGTCTGTGTCTGTGTCTTCGTCCGTGTCTGTGTCTGTGTCTGTGTCTGTGTCTGTGTCTGTGTCTGTTTTTGTGTCTGTGTCCGTGTTTGTGACTGTGTCTGTGTCTGTGTCTGTGTCTGTGTCTGTGTCTGTGTCTGTGTCTGTGTCTGTGTCTGTGTCTGTGTCTGTGTCTGTGTCTGTGTCTGTGTCTTTGTCTGTGTCTGTGTCTGTGTCTGTGTCTGTGTCTGTGTCTGTGTCTGTGTCCGTGTCTGTGTCTGTGTCTGTGTCTGTGTCTGTGTCTGTGTCTGTGTCTGTGTCTGTGTCTGTGTCTGTGTCTGTGTCTGTGTCTGTGTCCGTGTCTGTGTCTGTGTCTGTGTCTGTGTCTGTGTCTGTGTCTGTGTCTGTGTCTGTGTCTGTGTCTGTGTCTGTGTCTGTGTCTGTGTCTGTGTCTTCGTCTGTCTCTGTGTCTCTGTCTGTGTCTGTGTCTGTGTCTGTGTCTGTGTCTGTGTCTGTGTCTGTGTCTGTGTCTGTGTCTGTGTCTGTGTCTGTGTCTGTGGCTGTGTCAGTGCCTGTGTCTGTGTCTGTGTCTGTGTCTGTGTGTGTCTGTGTCTGTGTCTGTGTTTGTGTCTGTGTCTGTGTCTGTGTCTGTGTCTGTGTCTGTGTGTGTGTCTGTGTCTGTGTCTGTGTCTGTGTCTGTGTCTGTGTCTGTGTCTGTGTCTGTGTCTGTGTCTGTGTCTGTGTCTGTGTCTGTGTCTGTGTCTGTGTCTTTGTCTGTGTCTGTGTCTGTGTCTGTGTCTGTGTCTGTGTCTGTGCCTGTGTCTGTGTCTGTGTCTGTGTCTGTGTCTGTGTCTGTACCTGTGTCTGTGTCTGTGTCTGTGTCTTTGTCTGTGTCTGTGTCTGTGTCTGTGTCTGTGTCTGTGTCTGTGTCTGTGTCTGTGTCTGTGTCTGTGTCTGTGTCTGTGTCTGTGTCTGTGTCTGTGTCTGTGTCCGTGTCTGTGTCTGTGTCTGTGTCGGTGTCTGTGTCTGTGTCTGTGTCTGTGTATGTGTCTGTGTCTGTGTCTGTGTATGTGTCTGTGTCTGTGTCTGTGTCTGTGTCTGTGTCTGTTTCCGTGCCCGTGTCTGTGTTTGTTTCTGTGTCTGTATCTGTGTTCTTGTCTGTGTTTGTGATTGTGTCTGTGTCTGTTACTGGGTCTTGGTCTGAGTCTGTGTCTGTGTCTGTGTCTATGATTGTGATTGTGTCTGTGTCTGTGTCTGTGTCTGTGTCGATATCTTTGTCTGTGTCTGTGTCTGTGTCTGTGTCTGTGTCTGTGTCTGTGTCTGTGTCTGTGTCTGTGTCTGTGTCTGTGTCTGTGTCTGTGTCTGTGTCTGTGTCTGTGTCTGTGTCTGTGTCTGTGTCTGTGTCTGTGTCTGTGTCTGTGTCTGTGTCTGTGTCTGTGTCTGTGTCTGTGTCTGTGTCTGTGTCTGTGTCTGTGTCTGTGTCTGTGTCTGTGTCTGTGTCTGTGTCTGTGTCTGTGTCTGTGTCTGTGTCTGTGTCTGTGTCTGTGTCTGTGTCTGTGTCTGTGTCTGTGTCTGTGTCTGTGTCTGTGTCTGTGTCTGTGTCTGTGTCTGTGTCTGTGTCTGTGTCTGTGTCTGTGTCTGTGTCTGTGTCTGTGTCTGTGTCTGTGTCTGTGTCTGGGTCTGCGTCTGTGTCCGTGTCCGTGTCTATGTCTGTGTCTGTGTCTGTGTCTGTGTCTGTGTCTGTGTCTGTGTCTGTGTCTGTGTCTGTGTCTGTGTCTGTGTCTATGTCTGTGTCTGTGTCTGTGTCTGTGTCTGCGTCTGTGTCTGTGTCGGTGTCTGTGTCTGTGTCTGTGTCTGTGTCTGTGTCTGTGTCTGTGCCTGTGTCTGTGTCTGTGTCTGTGTCTGTGTCTGTGTCTGTGTCTGTGTCTGTGTCTGTGTCTGTGTCTGTGTCTGTGTCTGTGTCTGTATCTGTGTCTGTGTCTTTGTCTGTGACTGTGTCTGTGTCTGTGTCTGTGTCTGTGTCTGTGTCTTTGTCTGTGTCTGTGTCTGTGTCTGTGTCTGTGTCTGTGTCTGTGCCTGTGTCTGTGTCTGTGTCTGTGTCTGTGTCTGTGTCTGTGTCTGTGTCTGTGTCTGTGTCTGTGTCTGTGTCTGTGTCTGTGTCTGTGTCTGTGTCTGTGTCTGTGTCTGTGTCTGTGTCTGTGTCTGTGTCTGTGTCTGTGTCTGTGTCTGTGTCTGTGTCTGTGTCTGTGTCTGTGTCTGTGTCTGTGTCTGTGTCTGTGTCTGTGTCTGTGTCTGTGTCTGTGTCTGTGTCTGTGTCTGTGTCTGTGTCCGTGTCTGTGTCTGTGTCCGTGTCTGTGTCTGTGTCCGTGTCCGTGTCTGTGTCTGTGTCTGTGTCTGTGTCTGTGTCTGTGTCTGTGTCTGTGTCTGTGTCTGTGTCTGCGTCTGTGTCTGTGTCTGTGTCTGTGTCTGTGTCTGTGTCTGTGTCTGTGTCTGTGTCTGTGTCTGTGTCTGTGTCTGTGTCTGTGTCTGTGTCTGTGTCTGTGTCTGTGTCTGTGTCTGTGTCTGTGTCTGTGTCTGTGTCTGTGTCTGTGTCTGTGTCTGTGTCTGTGTCTGTGTCTGTGTCTGTGTCTGTGTCTGTGTCTGTGTCTGTGTCTGTGTCTGTGTCTGTGTCTGTGTCTGTGTCTGTGTCTGTGTCTGTGTCTGTGTCTGTGTCTGTGTCTGTGTCTGTGTCTGTGTCTGTGTCTGTGTCTGTGTCTGTGTCTGTGTCTGTGTCTGTGTCTGTGTCTGTGTCTGTGTCTGTGTCTGTGTCTGTGTCTGTGTCTGTGTCTGTGTCTGTGTCTGTGTCTGTGTCTTTGTCTGTGTCTGTGTCTGTCTCTGTGTCTGTGTCTGTGTCTGTGTCTGTGTCTGTGTCTGTGTCCGTGTCCGTGTCTGTGTCTGTGTCCGTGTCTGTGTCTGTGTCCGTGTCTGTGTCTGTGTCTGTGTCTGTGTCTGTGTCTGTGTCTGTGTCTGTGTCTGTGTCTGTGTCTGTGTCTGTGTCTGTGTCTGTGTCTGTGTCTGTGTCTGTGTCTGTGTCTGTGTCTGTGTCTGTGTCTGTGTCTGTGTCTGTGTCTGTGTCTGTGTCTGTGTCTGTGTCTGTGTCTGTGTCTGTGTCTGTGTCTGTGTCTGTGTCTGTGTCTGTGTCTGTGTCTGTGTCTGTGTCTGTGTCTGTGTCTGTGTCTGTGTCTGTGTCTGTGTCTGTGTCTGTGTCTGTGTCTGTGTCTGTGTCTTCGTCTGTCTCTGTGTCTCTGTCTGTGTCTGTGTCTGTGTCTGTGTCTGTGTCTGTGTCTGTGTCTGTGTCTGTGTCTGTGTCTGTGTCTGTGTCTGTGGCTGTGTCAGTGCCTGTGTCTGTGTCTGTGTCTGTGTCTGTATATGTGTCTGTGTCTTTGTCTGTGACTGTGACTGTGTCTGTGTCTGTGTCTGTGTCTTCGTCCGTGTCTGTGTCTGTGTCTGTGTCTGTGTCTGTGTCTGTTTTTGTGTCTGTGTCCGTGTTTGTGACTGTGTCTGTGTCTGTGTCTGTGTCTGTGTCTGTGTCTGTGTCTGTGTCTGTGTCTGTGTCTGTGTCTGTGTCTGTGTCTGTGTCTGTGTCTGTGTCTGTGTCTTTGTCTGTGTCTGTGTCTGTGTCTGTGTCTGTGTCTGTGTCTGTGTCTGTGTCTGTGTCTGTGTCTGTGTCTGTGTCTGTGTCTGTGTCTGTGTCTGTGTCTGTGTCTGTGTCTGTGTCTGTGTCTGTGTCTGTGTCTGTGTCTGTGTCTGTGTCTGTGTCTGTGTCCGTGTCTGTGTCTGTGTCTGTGTCTGTGTCTGTGTCTGTGTCTGTGTCTGTGTCTGTGTCTGTGTCTGTGTCTGTGTCTGTGTCTGTGTCTGTGTCTGTGTCTGTGTCTGTGTCTGTGTCTGTGTCTGTGTCTGTGTCTTCGTCTGTCTCTGTGTCTCTGTCTCTGTCTGTGTCTGTGTCTGTGTCTGTGTCTGTGTCTGTGTCTGTGTCTGTGTCTGTGGCTGTGTCAGTGCCTGTGTCTGTGTCTGTGTCTGTGTGTGTCTGTGTCTGTGTCTGTGTTTGTGTCTGTGTCTGTGTCTGTGTCTGTGTCTGTGTGTGTGTCTGTGTCTGTGTCTGTGTCTGTGTCTGTGTCTGTGTCTGTGTCTGTGTCTGTGTCTGTGTCTGTGTCTGTGTCTGTGTCTGTGTCTGTGTCTGTGTCTGTGTCTGTGTCTGTGTCTGTGTCTGTGTCTGTGTCTTTGTCTGTGTCTGTGTCTGTGTCTGTGTCTGTGTCTGTGTCTGTGCCTG
>CAXAQZ010000761.1:0-12948 GCA_963971145.1 Sussaba pulchella
CGAAAGATCACGCGCGCGATGTCGGGACTTTTTCATCACGGTAACAACCAACGGAACCAACGTCGAGACGCTGATCGTCATTGACAAAACAAGCATCATTAATTCAATCGAAGAAAACAAGATCGATTTATCATGATATTTGAACGATTGCCTTTCTTATTTATTAACATATTATTTCGACGCTCGGTCACGCTCAGAATCCAGCTGTTCGTACGTTGCGACGTGTATATCAGCTGTACACAGCAAAACGTACGTGTTTTTCGTTTTTTAATTTTTTTTTAAATTTCAGATGGACTCGTGTGAGCTATCGCTTACGCCTATGGTTAAGTTGGTGCGCCGTGTGGTAGTTCGTCCAGGTGATTACGCTGTCGCTCGGGGCAAGTTCTCCACCTTCCTCTTCACCTCCTTCCACTTCTCGCTCTTCATCTTTCTTTTTCTTCTCCCGCTGCTTCTTCTCTTTCGCTGCTCGACGTCGTTCCGCGTCTTTCCTTCTCATCCGTTCTTCCACCTCTCGCTGGGCCAACCCCCGGTCGTCCTGCCTCGTGGTGCGAGGTCCGCTGTTCGAATGTACGGAACGAACCGGACGCAGGACCACCTCGCACTTGCGTCCCATCGAGGCTCTCTTCTCTTGAACCGTGGACGCGGGGGGAGAGGGAGTCTCGATACTCCGAAGAAACCGAACGACTCGTTGTCGTCTCAAGAGGGAAAACGAGAATGAGAAAGGTAAGCTCGCGATGGGGGGAACCGTGATGCGTTGACGCGAGGGCCTGCTCATCTCGCTGCAATCGCTTTGGTCACGCCAACCCTGACGCTCCGGTACAAGGTACACCTCGCGCGGTTGCTTCTTCTTCTTCTTCTTCTTTCACGTTATGATCATCTCGCTCTCTCGGCCTGCGTTTTAATCAGGTGTTAAATACGAGCATCGGTGCACAAGCACCTATCTTCCCCACCCTCACGCTTTTGCTCGTTCTGCACGGTTCACTCCCGTCGCAGAATTCATTGGGACCCGGTTATTTACGAACACGTCGAGCAACGGTCCGGGGAACGTCGGACGACAGGTGATACGACTTAAAATCGGTTTTTAGAAATAATAATAATAATTATTTTATTTTAATTTTTTAGCTTCGATATCGCGCTCACGGATGTTCGTCGGATTTCAATATATTCCGTGAAGTGTCGTCGATGCATCAATGTTCCAATGAAATTATGCGACGAGAATTAATTGCCTTTTTGGTATAAATGATGTAGATGTATATTAGGGTGTTTCTGAATATGGTTATTTTCGAATTTTACCTCTCAATGATGTCGAATGAGTCTTTAATGTCCCCCAGATTTTTTTTTATTTAGTCAAATTGGTATGGCAATTTTGGGATTCCAATATTGCTATATTAAGCGACATTCTGATATACCGACGTATGTATATTTCTTTAACTGAAAACTGTTTTGCAGAAGACAGCGACAGAAAATTCACGTGACAGAAAAGTTTGAATAGGGTCGTGTGGGTCCAGCGTGCGGGATAGACCTTCCGGGAAGTCATCCTCAACCGGAGCTCTATCTCGCCTACGTGTGTACCCTAATGTTTCGGGACTGTACTGGGTTTTAGTAATTCAATTCCTTTTTTTTTTTTTGGTGTCCGTTCGGTGAGGAGAGGTCATCGCCGCGTGCGGTCCCGCAAATCTACGTTTACTATCTGCATGCAGGGTTTCGTCAGTTGACAAAGAATTCCTCGTTTTCTTCGGTGCTCAAACGTCTCTCTTCTTCCGCTTTCTCGGTCCGTCTCAGCATGCGTGGAACGTGACGCAGAACTAGATGCAGCGAATGAGTTTATATTCGCGTAGAGCTCTTTCACGTATAATACGACGAGTACGTTGCTCCTGATGGACCTGCGACCGACGAGTTTGGAGATAAGCTTCTCCGTTTCGTTCAAAATTCATACGGCGTTGTCGACCATGTTCAATCCTACAGGTTCTCGATTGAAATTTCATACTTTTGCACGATTAAAGAATAATTGCTCATTGAGAATGTCACCAGAGGTAGATCCGCAAAAGCAATTATTTTTCTCGAAAGGTTTTAAGACGTCATAAAATCTTGAAACGCTCACGAATTCTCAAAAAAGCAAAAGCGAATGCCTCATCATGGTACTAACACTAAACGAGCTACCTGAAGTTGTTTCTGAATTAAATTGTCCCGAGGAATTTACAAATCCATACACACAGACACGCGCACGCGCTCATAGATGCCTTCCGGCGCCATTTAACATCTTGTTCATCGAGGTTTCATTCCCATCCAAGCACACTGACATTAAAATCTTACAGAAATCCATTCTCACGAAATTATAACTTCCTCTATGTTCAAAAAAATAAATAAATGAGAAATGAAAAAAAAAAAAAAACAAATAAAAAAATTAATAAAGTTCCAAACGACTTAACCGGTCGGTAATTAACCGCATCGTGCAGCGTAACGCGGTTTTCGTTTTCGTAGCGTTTATAAGTACACAGGCGTGACCGTAAGAGGTGATTATATGCAAGGCGGCATGCCGCTCGCGTATACCCTTTCGGCGCGCGGAAGCGGTGGCCTCGAGGCTCTCGGCAAGAAGAACGAAGGCCGGGGGGGTATACGAGAAGGAACAGGGAGCGAGCGTAACGCGGGAGCCAAGGGCGTTCCGCTGCAAGAGAGCGAAGAAAATGAAAGGACTATAAAGGATCGTCGTGCCTTTCTTCCTCTCTCTCTCGGATATGCAAGGCGCCTACACCCGCTGTGCACACAACATTCTGTTGATATACATAACTGCATCGTAGTCGTAGCGATTGTGCTGCATGAAGCAGCAGCGAGGAGCTAGGGAATGACGAGAGACTAGAGGACGCGCATATAGCGCATCAGGCCCCGGTCGACGTCGCTCGTTTCGATCAACAAGAGGGCACGAGGCGTGCGACGTCGTCGGTGTGGCACCAACGAGCCTAGAGAAGCCCGAGTCAGGAGCAGCATCGGGCATCAACAGCCACCAAGACCAGAACCGGCAGAAGCACGAGGCTGCTCGAAGTCAGAGCGGCACATCACACCGGTTCCGGCGACGGCAGCAGCAACAGCAGCAGCAGCAGCAGCAGCAACAGCAACGGCAGAGCTCGCGCGAGCACAGCTCGCGTCCGTCAGTCACTCGTTCGCTCACTTACTCACTCGCTACTCGGTGTATTAATTAGTTAAGGTTGTTGGTCGGGACTAAATTACACCTCCGGAGCTACTCAAAGGAAGCAATTACTGGTGTGCAACCGGAGGGGGACTCTGAACTCGCTCTATCGTTGCTCGATGCTTCGCCTTCACTCACTCTCACTCTCTCTCTCTCTTCCTCCCTCACTCGCTCGCTCCTGTTTCATTGCTCTACTGGCTCTCTCGCTGCGCTGCCTCTCGTCTCCTCTCTCAGCCCCATCCTCTTCAGCCGCTTCGCCTTGATGCTGATGTTGATGCTGATGCTGCCGCTGCTGTTATCGGTGCTCACTGTCGTCTCCGTATATTCCGTCACTTCGACTCTGACTTCGACTCGCCACCCACTCGACGCATGCACGTGGCTCGCTCATGCGTACTTTTATGCGCAATATGCATTCACGTAGACCAGTGTGCGGAGGAACGCCGCATACTGGCTAACGTTCGGTACGTATCCGAAACCTTGGTCTCTATAAATTCCTTCATTGGATTTCTCTGTTGGCTGACTCTGTTTTGAATCTCCATTGCCCAATCTCCTTGCTTCGAGGCGATAGACTGCCATATCGATTGCATACACGCACTTTGAATAGGCACTCACGAATTATCGTCCCTTGGTGCGATTCAACGCAGAATGCTCCGGATTGGGGCTACACAGTTGGGACGTTCATTATATGCTTCGAAGAGCGATTCGATGTAACAGATTGCTTCCGGAGTAGCGTGCGGTAATTGCTGCGAGCGATTCGCAAGTTACGCTGGGAGTATTGAAAAAATTAACGAATAATTCGTATTTTTATCAGAGGCGTGTGGAAAGCACTCAATCAGCATTTTTTTGTGCTTGTTTCGGTCGTAGATGTGAGAAACTTGTCTTGGACACAGGATGGGTTTGTGTGTGTGAGCGTGCGAGCGTACTGAATCGATTCGTTCGGTAACGTCGGACTGTAAGGCAACGTCGTTTGAAACGATATTCCTTAATACATGTAATTGCACGCTCGCTGCTCACCTTGATTGAAGATTATAGCTATTCCGTTTCGTTTCTTTCGATTCAAACATCTCACCCTAAGAATTCCCTCGGCATTCGACGCTGAAATAAAGTTGAATGGGATTCCTCCAGTCAACCGAGATTTCTTCGGATGTTCGAAAGAAACGAATTTCGGGAAATTTTCCGACGTGTAGATTGAATAATTGTACTTAGAAATTCTGTGATGTCTACTCCGACCCAGTTTTATTGATTTCGGTGTAAAAGGAAAAGATCGATAAATTGGCAGGAAAAAAATTAAACCGATTGGATTATCGGAGAATGAGATATTTTGCAACCATATCCTCCGTGATTGTTAGTTAGCGATTTAACTTGATTGGAATAACGATGAGTAAAACTTAGAAGAAATCGTTTGTTTTCTGGCGATCGTCATCGAGGAATAATCGGAATGGTGACCTCATGCTCTCAGGGCTCTCGACCCGTTTGCGATTCGCGGAAAGTGTCCGATGCCCCATGAGAGATCGTCGCGTTCGACCCTAATGCGATCGGGAATGTTGGAACTCCGTAGTGCTGCGTGGGAGAGGGAGAGGGAGAGAAAGAGAGAGAGAGAGAGAGGGAGAAGCCTTGTCCGGCAACGCTCGTAGCTCGGAGGATTTATGTTTCTACTAACGAGGAGAGCCCGACCGCGTGTACACGCGTCTATACACAGCATACTATCTTCAGCATCCTACTATTATATATCCGTCTACCTGTGTGTCCGTTGTATCGGAGTGTCGCAATCGTGTCGACGTACCGGTCGTCTCGTAATCGGCAAAAGGTTTCTAACCAAACGTTTATCACGATATATCCCGAACAGTCCAAGTTCAGGACCCCACACATACATATATCACCCCACATATATCTATCGGCCTCTGGTAGGTAATCAAGATATATTTATCCAAGGTATCATACATTTACTGCGCAGCAAACTAATTCTCTCGAAAGAGATTGAAGATTAGTCGAAACAACGATATGTAAAAAAGAAAAACAACGATAAATCTTTTTCTAATTACATAATTTAATGAGTTTTTTTTAATGTTGAACCATTGAACCATCGTTTTCCTCGCGGGAGACATATATTTTTTTATTTAAATGTATCAATAATTGGTTTTTTCAATATCGCCTTTAACGAAACGGATTATTATTATATTTTCAACAATACCGAGTGTACGGCGGAGCAACAATCGTACGACGTAGAATGAAGACGTAGCGGGGTGGAATAAAAACCGTCGAGACTCGGGTCGTGCCGACAACAATAGTCAACCGCAGAACCGACCTCACGTCCCTGCCGTTCGGATTTTTCCAGATCTTCGTGTCCCGGCCCCATGCGGCGTTCCGCACGTCCGTGGAACGAGAACTCCGCTGGGCGCTTTTGCCGTTCCTCGAGAATGACGACTACGAACATAAGCGCATACATATTCATGCATATGCATTCGTGGCGCCCTGCTGCCTCTTCGCAAACCAAAACGTTCCACGGAGTTCCTCGAAGTCCAAATTCGTAACGTCATCCATGATTCCTCCGCTATTTGCCGTCTCACAATGCGATATTCATCCGACACTCGAACGAAAATCTCGTCTCGTTCGCAGAGGCCGATTCGATTTTTTTATTTTCCTCTTATTTCGCCCGAATTTTTTATTATCTTCGCATTTATTTTCCAACTGCTCGTGAATGACGATTGAACGTTTTTTCCACGAGGTGAACGTGAGTGGCGGTAGCGCGATCCAAGTCACTCACGAGAGTCGGCGGCGTTAACGGGGCACCTCTCGGAGATTATCCGTAAAAGGAGAAATCCACGCGGCACCCATTAATCTTTCGAGGGGGAAGCGAAGGAGGTGGCAAACCGGCGCAATAGGTGCAGCAGCCGCGGCGATGTTCATCGGAGGCGGTAAATAAACGATCGAGATATCGCGATGCACCAACACCAATGCTCTGCATAGGGTGACCGGATAGCACGAACGGTGCAACCGTATAGACACACATGGCGCAAATAATCGATCGGGATCTTTTCCCAGCGGACGTATGAACGAGTAGTAACGAGAATCGAACCGAAGTTGGATGCGAGACGTCGCGTCTCGTCGTCTGTACAACCGTCGAAGGGGAGAGAGTCGCAGTCGCGTGTCAACGCGCGAGATTCGATAAATATAAAACCCCCCCGGTTGACAAGTGTAAATTGGTATCGCTTTTCTTGTTGAATACAACGTATAAATTCGCGATGTTTATGATCAATTGAAATCTGTCATTTGTAATATTTTCACGCAATCGTCGTGGAGTTATTATGTCATTCGAGCATTTCCATTCGGTCTCAGTGTACGTATTATTGATTTTCAGAGATCGTATGAATGATAACGATACATCATTTTTTATTCATTTTAAGATAATTATTCTTTCCTGTTTTCACCCTGTATACTTTTTTCAGTCCTTGTAATTTTTGGTGACGTCCAATCTACAAGAAATCAATCCACACGCAAGATTGCGAGACTGTGACAGCGGTAATAAAAGATTATATCGCTCACACACGAGACAGAGAAAACAATTCTAATGACGTTGATTCCGTTCCGAATTTCTTTATTCCTCACGTTTGATTGAAAATCCGATAATTTTCGTTGCGAACATCACAGTCGCTGCCTGAAAATTTTCGTTCAGACATTCGCGGTCGTCGTTTTTACGGAAAAAAAATAAATCCGTACAGACAAGATCGAAAGCGGAAGGGGGGGGGGGGTCGTGAAGAGAAAAGGACGAGGTGGAGTAGAATGCGGGAGAGAAAGATCGTCTTCGGGCGCCAATCGGGGCGCGAATCGCTTCGGGCGGCGACGAACAATGAATCGTAGAAGAACGCGGGGAGTAACAGAAGCTGTATGATGCCGCGGCTATGGTGTACGGCTTGATTTGTTCTAGCGCCGGGACGTCGGAACCGACGCCTCAACGCGACGCTCCGGATTATGCCCGGAAGTCTTCTCTTTATCTCTCGGACGGTTTGCTTTTTTCCCCCCTTTTTTTCACTTCTCTCCTATATATTTCACACACAATGAGCTCGGAGTGTATGCGTGGGTGCGCGTTCTGCACATTAAGCTTGCACAGACACGGTGCCCAATGATATATATATATATGTTCATCGGTTTCCCGTCGTAGTCGCGGTCGTCGCCGTCGCCGTCGTCGTCGTCGGCGTCATCAACGCGTACCGGAGGAATTACTATCACCCTCGGAACTCTGAAAATGTCTACGTCACCTTCCTACTATCGCTATCGTCGCAACCTCGCCGGCTCTCGGCGCATACGCCATTCGGAACTATTCAATCGGCATAACGGCGTGGAAGCTACTGCATAGTCAGATGCAGATGCACCGAGAGGGCTCGAGCTCGAAGCCCGCGAGAGGAGAGGAGGGAGGTTGGCCGTGGCTCGTCGCGATGAACCATCAGACATTGGAAGTATCGTCGTGACGGCAACGGGGAACGTTTGCATTGTGTGTTCGTAGACGTCGCTGTTCGCGTTACGCTCATCCTCGACCCATTCTCCTCGCCCGTCACATCCGCGAGTCCCGACACCCGCGGAAGCTGCATCGCGCTGAACCAGGGCCGCGGGAGAACCTTGAATGACAAGCGCGCAAACATCGCCGAAGGGAATATTAAAAACTTTCGGTTCGTCCCCCGAGACAGTTTTGAATGAGCTCGGGTCGCGGAGCGGGGGGAAATGACAAAGGTGGAAAATCGGAAGGAAGACTTGAGTGAATGGCGAAAGTTGGACGGAAGACGGGGAGGGAAAACGGAGAGGGTGATGGACGAATGATGTCCGGCGGTGCGTATTTGTGGACGTACAGGGCAATGACGGCATCGTGATCATCGGCTGTACATGCCGTAATACACGCAACCGTAACGAACAACGCACGGAGATTGCGGCGAAGAAATGAAAACGAAGAAGAGGACGGAGGGGAAAAGAAAAAAACAAGTGAAATGGTAGCCTGCGGTTCTGTGTCAGAAGTCTGGCTGGTGTGACTGCGTATGTCTCGACGACGCACCTGTCCTCCGTTGCTCTTTCGTTACATACTTAGATATAAATGTATAGCACGATCGACGGAGAAGCTGCAACCGCGAGGCGACACGATTCACGATGACGTGAGCGGAGGTGCGTTGCCTGTACAGTAGCGAGCTCCTGTCACACACGGACGAGATCACTCGGTTGACGGTAAGCATCGACGTCCGCGCGCCTGTTGCAACCGCGATGACGACGACGACGACGACGACGACGGCCAGAAGACGTGACACCGAGACTACTCGGCCTGCCTACTGGCGTAGCAACCCCCGAGGGAGCGATAAAGCCGCGGCCCCGGACCGTCTCGAGAGAGCTCGATATGGCGCTCGATCGGGATGTGCGTAGTGCAGAAACGGTTCATGACTGCACGTGTGATGACCACGAGAACGAGTACCGATGACGCGTGTTTCGTCTCGTCGGGCGGTAGTCACATTTTGGGGAATAACGTAGATTGAGGAGAGTAAGGATGACCGAATAGAATTCGCAAGATGATTTTCTTTATCGTGCAATTGAAGTACGATTAAATACTACGTCTTCGCGTGGTTATATCTGTGCTTTGATGGCGAAACCAAGGCGAAAAGTTCATTTTTTTTTTTTTTTGATTCCATTATTTGACACTATATATTTCTCTCGCACCGGTGGAAAAAACCAGATAAGTCTATTACTTGTAGGCAAAACCGAACAAGCCAAACAGTCATTTTTTATCCATAAAAAATAGACTATTGAAATTCTATAGAACGATACCTTGAATAGTACCAAAAACGAAGTGTAACCGGACAATTGTGAATAAAAATCACTTTTTAGACGAAAAGATTTCATTGATTAAATGCGTAACGATTTTTTCGGTTAAAGAGCAGACATATTTATGCAAAGCCGCACGATTTTGTTCATCAAACGATTTTGGGAAAGGGTCATTCGCGTGCCGTACGAAAATAATCTTTAAAAAATGAAATATAGCATTAATAAAATTTATTCAATAAAAATGTATTTAAAATATTTTGCCCAACGAATAACTATGGGTAATTGTCATGCGACGATTGGAATTTCAACCTTTATGCAACAAGAATAAACAATTAAGGATAATTATTGTTTGACAATTAATTCTAACACACGATAACAATTATAATCCATAATAACCTAATAACAACATGATTTTAAATACGTTTCCGTTGAACGAATGACCATGGCTGGCGTCAAGTTAGCAGTCCAGTATCTCAGAGTGGGACTTTGTCCGGACGTTCTAAGACTGGCGATCGTGCGAAATGCAACAAGAATCAGAGGTTTCGCCATCGAGTAAAAAATGGAGCAAAAGCTCGGAAAGTTTTTATGGTGGGTTTAACGCGAGTCGACGAGACAACGAGAAGGAGGATCGTGATTCGACGAGGGAATGGAAAACCGAGAAGCAACAGCGTCCAGCGAAGACGACGACGACGACGACAACGACGAGAAGCTCTGCTACATCGAGTGGCGAGAAGCAGGAGCTGCAAGAGCACCACGAACAAGCAGGGAGCGTCGAAGAAACAGGCGACGCGGGCACAGGTCGTGTTTTATTTACTTAAGACCAGTAGCGAGCTCCGGGCAGGTAGAATTCCGCCGCTGGAATCTTAATAAGGGTGGGCAGGGGTTCTCCCCCGGATCTGTTCCACGCAGGTCCGACAGACCACCGCGAGCATCATCGTCGCACCGTCTGCTATCTCGCGGCACACACAGTCTCTTTCAACTCCTTTGTATTATATACCTGTATATATACAAATTTCGCCGTTCGTGCCAGACCAAAAGATTATCGAACGGAAGTCGAGATCCCTCAGATCGTTCTTGACCATTCGCCCATCAATCGTATACTCTCGTCTTACGTATTGTAGCTAGACTGAAAACCGATCCTCGCGGTCTATCCTGGATCTCCTTATATGCCGGTTATACGGCTTAGTTTTTAGATAAAATTTTTTTGCAATTTACTTTTTGTCGCGCAACCCGATCGGATTTTCCCCTCATGTCGAAAGCCAACGGACGCCGTCACTGATCGAAAAAAAACGTCCTCATAGGTCAGACGATTCCGCTTCGAGAATTTAAAAAAAAAACTGAATCACAGAAATAATATTAATCGGAGATTGATAATGTAAATAAATCGTGTACGGCATTGATCGTAGGTTTGTGTTACGCACGCTTACGCATCGATATGTCTGCGCCACGATCATCCGTTGAACGCCGTACTGCGGTAACGCAAATTTCCAATCCGCAATGACTTCAACCCCCTCGATGCGAACAAACTCTCGTCTCTGTTCGACGATTTATCAATTAATAATACCGTTCGTACAGGTATCGTAACGTACGTCGCCGCGTTCCGAAGCACCCACGGGTAGATCCGGCTGTTACACGTACAACGTTACGCGTGTGCGAAAGTCTACACCGCCGCGGTGGTTCGAGTAATGGCGGTCGATAATAACGTGTAATATTTCCTCGGGTATTAGCATTCATATTTATAGAGATCACGAGTGGGTTGTGTCGGGCTGTCAGCACCGAAGGGTGATATCGCGGGGGTGGAAACCAGGGAGGGTCGAAAGCGGGTAGAACCAACCCCCGAGTGGCGGAGCGTGCGGGGGAAGGAAACTCCCGTAGCGAGTCAGCAGCAACGGCAACGGCAACGGCGAAACCATAGCACTAGCGTCGGAACACACCGGGGCGCAACGGTTCGACGAAGGGTAAAATCGAGAGAGAACAAACCCCGAAGCATTGCGGCCAGACTCAGGAGCACCAACACCGTTGCCGTATATCGTCTCGTGTATCACAAAACGTCACCGATACGAATGCACACGAGGCGCAATAGCGCACAACGGCAGCAGAAGCGGTAATACCGCGCCCGTCATCGCTAACCATATCCAACCGCGCCACCAACACCAACAGCAACGTCGGCAGCTCGCCGCGTCGGTTCTCTACCCCACCCGTGTGTGCCGGCAAAATTATTGTGTCCGCCTAACTAATCCATACCGCAACGTATATGCCCCGGCACACAACCAGCGTCATCCACCCCCCCCCCCCTGCTCTTTACGGCTCTCCCTTGTGTGTGTACACGCCTCCGCCGTGGTCCCGGAGTACGTGCTACAGTCAAGTGCACCAATGTACCAACCCTTATTGAGCCGTCGGTGAGTTCGTCCAACGGTGTTTCGTATACCACCGACGAGATTCACCGCGCGCCACCAGGCTCCGCTGTGTATTGTCGTATTGACGTTGCAACGGCGGGCACGTGAAACGTCGAAACGATTGTGAAGCGTAATGAAAATAGACGAGGAAACGTAATGGAGATGTTTGTGTTGTTTTTGGGATGGTGGCTAACTGACTTTCGCCGTTCTGCCTTTTCCCACTTGGGTTTCGTCCCAGTTGGGTTTCATCCCAGACTGACTTTTTTCGCGAGATGAAGTGATGACGTCACGCTCGAATTATCTCGAGCGTCGCGCGGTCGCCCTAGCTTCGTTGATGCCCGAGCGCTCACGAAGGCGCCAGACCGCGCGTCAGATCAGTGAGCCTCAATCCGTCCATGCTCCAAGAAATGTATGGCACGCGAGTACTTAGCGCTTTTTTGAAAAGCACCTTGTCGTTGGTATTCCTGAAAACCTTACGTCATGTTGAATCTCATGTTCGTTGCTCATATGATATAGTGATGTGCTCGTAATGATGTAATTGTATATTAATTTTTGATTCGCCTAGAAATTTTGGTGAGGGCTATTTGCTACGCAGTCTAGTATTAAAAAATTTTTTTTCCCATTCAACTATACAACGAACAAATAATAAATATATGAACTGTGAATTGAACAACCACAAGGGATCTAAAGGTTCATGGAAGACCACGGAAATTTATTTTACTACAAACGATTCTGATGCTAGGAGGGAATAAATTTCTGACACACTGGAAATGTTTATGTCGAAGCTGAGAATGTTTCCGTGTTGAGTACGGCGTTAAGCGGTTATTATGAGTACACGGAAGTGAACCTGTAAGCTTAAAAAAAAAAAATTTGAAAAAAAACAAAAATTGGTAACTTTTTTGTTTTTTCACTAAAAACGAAAATTCTTCCACTACAATCAACTAGAAACGATTCTGTATCGATATACATTTTCCGATTTGGGTTTCGTTGAAGTCGGGGGATGGATTTTTTTTTAAGTCCCATAACTCGACGAAACCCAAATCGGAAAATGTATATCGATAGAGAAACGTTTGTAGTTGAATGTAGTGGAAGAATTTTCGTTTTTAGTAAAAAAACAAAAAAGTTACAAATTTTTATTTTAATTTTGAAAAAAAAATTTTTTTAAGCTTACAGGTTCACTTGCGTGTACTCACAATAACCGCTTAACGCCGTACTCAACACGGAAACATTTTCAGCTTCGACATAAACATTTCCAGTGTGTCAGAAATGTATTCCCTCCTAGCATTAGAATATAATTGAATGGAAAAAAAATTTTAATACGCGTAGCAAATAGCCCTTACCGAATTTTCTCGGCGAATCAAAAATTAATATATAATTACATCATTACAAGCACATCACTATATCATATGAGCAACGAACATGAGATTCAACGTGACGTGACGTGAGGTTTTCGGGAATAACAACGACAAGGTGCTTTTCAAATGAGCGCTAAGTACTCGCGTGCGTGCCATCCATTTCTTGGAGCATGGACGGATTGAGGCTCACTGATCTGACGCGCGGTCGGGTGCCTTC
>CAXAQZ010000762.1:0-12888 GCA_963971145.1 Sussaba pulchella
TCCCCTAATTGCCCGATGCTCTTGAATTAGCTTCCTTAATTCAATAATCTCCATAATCAAATCTCCAACAGATCCGGCACCTATTTTTCTACTTTTTTATTTTTTTTTTCGCTTTGACAGAACATGAATTAATCAGAATAACCCGGAGGACGAGGATTTGTACGACAATATTCGATGCGAATATTATTTTATCGATCGAGCGAGAAACCCATTTTCCCGTCCAATTGACGATGTTAAATAAAGAATTAAGATTGCCGATGTGCAGAGAAATAACAAGCGCGACGTTGGGAATTGACATTGGACATAACACGACAATGGATAATCCGAGTGAGAACCAGCCGTGCGTGCATTAAACCATGGCCCATCGGCTTGTCAATCGAATCGTCCGTTATTCTGTATTGCTCTAATATCGCTTTTCAACGATAAATTTATTTCGATAAAAATTACTCCCTTGTCACTTATCATTCGATTTTTTCCCAATTTTCTTCGCAACGTTTTTGTACGCCTATTTTGAACAGAACCAGGATTACAAATTTCATAAAAGTATATCGGAACCATGTTTGTATCGACGACCGGTAATTGACCCAATCAACGGCTACGTAAATAACGATCTAGATGTATAAAGTGACGACCTTAGAATATATCTCAAACGCAGCGAGAAAGGTACATATTCTACCTCGAGTTTGAGCGGCCTTTCCGCACCCGCGAGTCTTCCATCCCCGAGTAATCAAGCTTGGAACGCGGGGGTGTTGCGAGTGTCGCTATATCCGGGCGTCGGGGGTTGAAAGAGCGAGCGACGAAGCCGCGAGGCGATACGGAGAACCGAAGGACGAGACGAAAGCGTATTCAGCTCGTGCGGACGATAAATCGCGAGCAAGCGCAGACGAGGGCGGAGGGGCACAGGGGTTGCGCCTAGCTGCTGCTGGCAGTCTCCCTATCTCACCCTCTCGGTCCGGGGGTCGCTCGCGACAAACGAGCGAGAGACCGCAGAGTGGGAGCCCCCGCGACGTTCGCCCCGCTCGAGTCACAGCTAGAGAGGGTGCCTATGCGAGTTTCAGAGGTGGCTGGCCGGCCCGTGGTGGGGCAGGCGTCGAGAGAATCGTAGGGTAGCGGGAAAACGTGAGGGGGATGCGCGAGAGAACCGATTACGAGATGGCGAGAGCTGCACACCCCGAGGGTCTTTCTTCTTCTCCTCCTCCTGGTTTTCGCCAATGGTGGGAAAAGACACAAGATTGGGCGAAAGTCTGCGACGGCTTGGTTTCGTGACTACCTCCGCCTCGTAGAATACCACGGTGGTGGCGACGACGACGACGACGACGGGGACCACGAGGAATAAGAACGAAAGGAAGATGAACCGAAGAAGGTGGGAAAGGCGAGCATCGAGTGTCGAGGGGTGTTGCACAAGAGTATGTATCCAACAGCTATATGTGTGTACGACAAAGGACACCCTGACGGCCAACCGCACGTCGAGAAGAAAGCTAACGGTATTGGATGTAGAATGGAACTGACTTTTCTCTCCTCCAGCTCGTTCTCTCGACTTCGCTTCTCTTTTCCCCCAGGGGAGGTTGTAGGTCGAACGGCGTGACGGGGAAAACTGGCGAGTTCGCCGGGTTTGCGGACGCGAGAAAGGAGGTGATGCGGCGGTGTGTGTGCGAGTGTCGAGGGGGCTTGAAGGGAAGAAAACGAGCACAGCGATGGGAACGCAGGATCATCCGTATCCGGGGTAGGATGGGGTTTGGATAAAACGCTCAAGGGCGAAGAGTGCGAGAGGGACAACCACTATCGCTGGCTAGCTAACTGCGAGTCCTTCGCAGTATATACTTTACGTATATATATAAACGCAAGTGGGGGTGAGTATACGCTGGGGTTGCGAGGAAGGGAGCGCCCAAGCGTGTAATTGAGTCCCGTGCGCGCGATCGCTACTTTATCGACCCCCCTTTATTCACCCCTTCGCCGCGTTACGAGAACCCCTCCGGCAGGGTCGCGCTACCACCCCTATGCTGGAATCCGCTTGTGCTCGACGCTTGCAAAGCTCTGAGACTGAGAGAAACGCGTGCCGAACGATCTCTCTGCACTGTCTAAAGCTCATCGGACTCGGGGTGGCATCGGATTCCCCGTTCCTTCGACGCGGCCGTCCCACGGTTGTGCACCCAGGTCGGGTTGAAGCGCGATCGCTTCACTACCGTGCCATAACGACCTCTCCCCCGTTCGACTCGCGCGCAACCTCGAGCGGGGGGAGATCGCACCGAGCACTCGTCGTTCCGCGGTCGGTCTCCGCACACTCTCCGGCGAATTGCCGAATGCTTTCACGAAGAAAGTGGCGCACCGGAGGAACCCCCGGGTAAGACGATCAACTGTACGGAGCTTTTACGGTACGTCTACGGTTAGGATGAACGCGAGAAAGGTCGAGCTTTTTCGCGGGAGTGTGTGTCGGCGTTTCGAAAATTGATGGAAACGAGCTGATGCTTCTTATGTACATATGTACGTGAGACTTAGGGTGGTGGATACTTAGGGTGGTTGTTTTTTAGGGCATTATCGAATTTTTATTGCGACGAGGTCTAAATGTATTCGAAAAAAAATTGCAAAAATGTTGAGCCTAATTCGGGGTTCCTAGTCCAATTGTTATCACGCGCGAATTTGAGAGGAAGTTTTCCGTTTAAAATATATAGAATGAGTAATTATTACTGGAAAAATCCAATACCATATGAAACTTATGCGGATGAGCCCTACTTGTACGAAAAAAAATATACCGATATGGGGCATCTCATGCCATGTTTACACCGTCTCTCTGACGATTGTCATCCAATTTATTGAAATGATTTTCCATACCTGGGGGAACCCCACTCCTTCAAAGTTGATGTGAAAAACCCTACATAACTTTCCCAAATGACCCAGATCAATGAAGGGCTCTGAGACTCTCCAATATTTCGATTATTCCCAAATTATTTGAATAAATTTGATGAGACACCCATACATGTATACTTTTTCAGTGAAAGTAGGATTCATACGCAATTAATTTCATATGGTCCTGGATTTTTCCCGAAATAATGATCCGCCCTGCTAATGTCATTACTCAAAGATAGAAAAATGTCATGTATTTAAAATGGGAAACTTAACCGCGAATCCGCGCGACGTAAGAATTACACTGGAAAGGTTAAATTGGACGTAACATTTTTGTTATTTTTGTAAGTGACCCGAGTAAGAACCACCCTAATATACATAGGTACGTATATAAGTCACTTAGACGTCTACATCTTTTTCCCTCGAATACCCGACAGACAGTAAATTCATCCGCGGTACGAAGAAAAGAAATATTACTCGGCTGTAAGATCGTCAAACTGAAACTTTGAACAGTTTTGACTTTTTTGAATGAACATTTTTGTGAACGGAATAAAACTTTTTCCAAAGATAACGATCTGGATAGAGACTGAAATTACATCGAAACGTCTTTTCTCACACCACAATTTTCTTCCCATTATTGCGTTAGAAGAAAAATGAAATTGAGAAAAAATTAAAATAAAAACAATTGAAATCGTATCGGATATAGAATGAACATACATTCTACAACATTACACTGTAAACGACGACAGTCAACTTTACTTTAATCATTGTTTCCATAAAATCACCGATCAAAGAAAACGGATATAAATGAGTTACGTTTACGATTTTTCCAGATCTATAGAGGACACCGCGGCATTAAGCTTTCCCGCGTTTTATAGATCTTTAAAATAATAAAAGAAGCAATTATTCATTGATTGCTTTCACCCTCCAGCGCCCGATGCGTTCAATCCCCGTTGGAACGTCGCGCAGTGTTTTCCTAAGCTTCCCACGTTATTGCAGTCGTTGGAAAACCGGTACGATGCACCGACAGACCGAAAGAGTTTCGCTTCCGAAAGACGATTCTATTCTAAATCCCTCTAATCATACCACGCCGGTACAGTTCATTATAGGACGATAAACGAGCGAAGCTTCGTAACAACGGTATAACATATAAGGCATACACCGGCAGTCATATAACGCGATGAGTGCTCAGAAACGATTTTCTCTCGACGAAGAACGAGAATGAGAGTCGGTCCGCGATCATATTCCGCTGCGGCTAATTCAACCCTCTAATTCGATCTCGAGAACTTTGCGCTCGAACTATTAATTGTATCGACAATTACCCCGCGCGCGAGTCTTCATGTACACATTGCTATTAAGGAGTACTTCGAAACTATATATAAATATACGTAAATATATATATATATATATATGTTAGCGTGTCTATATCCACGAGAAGATACTGCGGGTGAACCGTAAAAGGACGAGCAATTAAGTCGAACGATGCGCCACGGATAATTCGCATGAGATATTTTGCTTCTCTCTCGAACCTCTTCGCCGAGTCTTGAGGTTCTTTCCACCGTGGCGTTACGGCTCGTCTACGCCGGGCGTACCGAGAGAAAGGAGCGATGGAGAAAAGAGAGAGAGAAAAAAAACGTAAACGGGACCGAATGTATGTGTAAGGGGAGGATGGAGAAGGCTATATGGACGAGATTAAACCCTTCGGTCCCGTGAGATCCGCAATGCTCCGACGACTCGTACACGTCGGCAATGAAGGACTCTCCGGCACGCTCTCGCCCGGTCGCGCCTGACGTGCATAACGGAAAAATGATTTGATTAAAATGTAAAGGAGACAAGAGTCCTTCCCGGTCCCGGCGAACGCAACCCCGTAATGCGACCTTCTGTTTGCGAGCATTTCACGGTTCGCCGGTAAAAATCTGCCGCTGTGCCTTTGGCCGGCTGTATACCGAGCTGGGCTATGCTGGACTATGCTGGGTTGCGGTGTGATATGCTACTGTGTTGTTGCTCCTGCTGCTGCGGCTGCTCACTTCGGCTGTATATCCACTGCAGTAGGCGCGAGCCGAAGAGCGCGCCTCGCCTGCGCGCGGGCGTTATAGACAGATGGTAGTCGCCGCATTCAATGGCCTGAGAAATTGGATCGCCTTTTAACTCCCTTACGTTTTTGGCTTCTATTCCTCTTTCCACCTTACGGTCTAGAACGATTTGGGGATAACAAAGCACGATAAAATTATATCCGTTGCTCGTTGCCTCTTCGACGCTTTCGAGTCGGAGTTGGAGACGATGAAAACATCGGTTACCGGTGCAATGGGTAATAGCATTTTTTTGAATGATTTTTTCTATTTTTTCGGAATTGTTTTTGGTATTTTAGGTTGATTATAATTTTAACGCTCGGTGTTGAGAGTCCAACTTTGTCACCTTGATACGCAATATCCTATTTTAATGATATGTTGTATTTTTGCTGAAGTGTTTTTTATGGTTATAAGTTAATTATAATTTTAACGCTGGACGTTAATGACCCAATCCTGCCACCATGGTACACAATCTACTGTTTTAATGACATCTATTTTTTTGGGATCAACTTTTTTTTTTGGTCCAAACAAATCAGATATAATTATGCATACATACATTTATACATTTTCGCTCATAATCGACATACATTTTAAAACAACGAAATTTTTTTTACGGATAGAAAAGTTTTGAGGTAACTTACTACCTAAATTACAAGAATCTAATGTAACATAATTGTAGGAAAAAAATTAAGTTATTCGGTTTTGCCTCCAAAACACAGAATTCCGAACACCGAGAAAAATAATTCGTAGTTTCAATGATAAGCCGATTCTTCATTTTGTTAGCTCAATTGCCTCAAACTTATCATATAGTTTGGCTCTTCCAAAATTTATCTCTCAAAAATAAATTCATAAACAACGTTATTTCATCTGCAACAAATTAATGTAACTTTTTTATACACAACTAAATAAAAAAATAAAATAAATCGTTCATTTTGTTGAATCAGAATCAGCAATACACGATGTTGTATTTCACAATGTGCCGGAAACAATGCGTTGCTCACTTTGTCTGATAGGTTGGTAATTGTATCGACTGGAGAACGATATATGAATCGGTCATGCAATGAATTTGTAATTATTTTGAGTGGTCGATGGCAATCGACGAAAGTGATTCCATCGTATTGTCCAGAGAGTTGAGCGAGCATCGACTTCCGGTCGTTCACGTGATATTACCGACAGTCCTCGCGATGAAATTACGCAACGGCTAATATATACCGACCGCATGACGGATCAACGTCATCTGGATGTTAATGCGTATAGAATGGCAAGTAAATTCGAATGAAATCGAGAGGGAAACTAGAAATAATTCTGTGAGGGGGAGAATCACGCATACGCGTGCTCGCCACGTTTTACCCTAATCGGGGCCAAACTAACCCCGGACAATTTTCACAATTGCTCCACAGTGTGCTGTCCGACGTTGAGAAATTACAAGAAGCATGCTAATGCAATTTCCTCGTCGTTACATCGAATTAACAATCTAAAAAATTCAACAACTGATTTTATTAAACAGTACGAACTATCACAGTCATATTTTTATATCGATTACCTCTCGATTCATCATGATTCGTCGTACATTCGAACAGATAATATTTTTTTCCATAAAAAAAAGGTTACTTGAACATCAATTGGTGCAAATACAACTATCGTGCATCCAACGGTTGAGTGAAATATAATCTGACTTATATATAAATTTGATCTGCTTAGGAACAGCTTTAGCCGATCCAAAAATAACCAATCGCGATTAAACAACTATTTATAAATCAGACTTAATATCATTGAATAATTGCGTGGAAATGGAATATTCGTGTCGCCTGTTTCATCCACACAAATAATGATAGATAGACGGAATTACCATCGAGAATAATTATGATAACCCCGATATAATCACCGTTGAGAAACGAGACTCGATCAATTGATTACATATGTTCTAATGATCCATTCTGGAAGGGAAATCAACAACGTGGGCTATAATACGATTAAATGGCCGGTCAGTACTACAACAAGTCCCAGGGGTCGTACTTTGCACGCTTTCCTCTCAACCTCGGCCATGCCTCTGCTCGATACAACGTTCGGGACGATTAAGTCCTCGCGAGCTAAACGCGACAATCACGAGGATGCGTGTCTCACGCTAATAATCACGATGATTTTACAATATTCTACTTGAACGCTCCTGTAATCAGCGTCCCAACGTAATCGGCGTCACTCGCGTAAACTGTAGAGCAAGAAAAAAGAGGGAGAGACATTTTTATTGATGTAATTTGATTCTATTAATATTTATCATGTCCCAGCATTGCTTCGAATCGAAGTTTAAAGGGTGAACCAACATGCGCGCAGGTTTCCTCTTTTAAATAAAACATAGAAAAATTGGTCGAAATATTTTTCTTTCAATTTTCACCGTGTTCAAGCCATCGTAACCCGCATTCAACGGTTATCTTGTTTCATACACAAATGTCATGAGCTAAAGAACACGGTAAAAGTAAAAAAAAAATTATTTCAAACAATTTCTCTGTATTCTAATTTTCCAAAAAACCTGAGCTCTTGTCGAATAAAACGCGAAAGAGGAAGCAAAATCCGGAATACGGTAGAAACTGCAGATACTCCAAGGTACGATATCGCGTCCATAGCATCTATATACGCGGGATCGGATGCCGCAACATCGAACGGTAGAATCAGCACAAAAGTACGAGCGTCGGAGCGAGTGGAGAGCGAAGCTCCGGACGGCCAGCCGTGGCGGCTGTAATCTAATCGAATGGAATGAGGGTCGGACGTACGAACGAACCGTTCGTTCGTTCGTTCGGTCCGAGGGCGGTTTGTACCTGTACACGAAGTCCTCGGGAGGGCTCGGGTGAGGAGAGAACGAGAACGAGAAAGGGGTGGATAGAGGCAGATTTGCAGAGAGAACGAACGGATTGGCGTTCTCTTCGCGCTCGGAGGGCCGAATAAAGGTGAGGAGTAGGGAAAATCCAGAGGGGATTGCAATACAAGCGAAACGCGTATAGTTCACGAACGATGAGGGTGAGAGACCGCGGAGGGTGAGAGAAGAAAAGGGAAGAGGGTGGGGGCGGGTGGAACGGGGAAAGAGGAAGCTGCCGGGGAGCGCAATCACTGTGAGTGGGCGACACGCGCTTCTCGAGGGTTATCAGGCTGATGAGAATCCCCGTTTTGCTCTTCGCAAACCCCCGTGACGAGGGGTGGAAAGAGAGAGAGAGAGGGAGCGAGGGATAAACGAAAGCGTGTGAGAGAGACGGAAGGACCGAGATAGAGAGCGTGAAAGCTCCTGGTCTATCGGCGAAACTTTATACCTCCGATACATTGGTCCACGTTTGCTTCGTTGCACTTTTGTTATATTCTGTAGTTACACACGTGAATCGAAATAATTTCATCGTTTATGGTGCGGCGGTAGAACTGGCTGAAATTGGTTGATATTACAGTTTCCTTGTTATGCAATCGAATCAATTTATTTATTCATTGTTTTTGTGAAATGTTGATTAGAGATGTTGGATGATGGAGATGTTGGTTTTTTTTTTTTGAGCATCAATTAATTACGAGCTGAAAGTGAGAAGGAGGGTCAATCGTAGTATTTAGTATGATTAAAGTAAATACGATCGAAGGGGGAAAGTTTAATTTTCATTGAATAAATGCTTATTGATGTTAGAAGAAATATTTGTCGACGGTTTCATTTCTCTAATTGATCGAATTAATGATGTTTCGTTAACTGTAATGCCTATATACTGAGCCCGAATAAAATTAAACTGTAAGTATTGTAACAAACTCAATTGGTTAACCCTGGATTGTTAACTAGACTTTATTAGAAAGTGATAACGAAAAAATTTCCGATCCTGAACTCCCTCTTTCTTGGCTGCACGAAGTGTTCCGGCATTTTTTTCATAATATTATTCAGAGAAGTTTCCTCGCACCACCCTCTGCGACATGTGGCAAGCTCGTAGCGCAAACCCCGATCGAACGTTGAACGGCTCGCTCGTTTGCCCCGTAGCGACGAAACAATTTGTATTGAAATGAGAGAACATTGTTGTGTTACCTCGAGCTGCCCGAGGCGTATCAGCGGCTCTCGTGAGGGTTGATTTTGATAAAACACCGAAAAAGCCGGTGAAAGAGGAGGAATGGAAAACGGCGTCGGGTCCATAAAATCCTACCCTCTTTACGAATGGCACTTAGCTCGAATATTTCACTATCTTTCGAATATTTATATCGATATCGATCTGCTGAAACTATTTGCCATACTTTCGTATAATATACGAGCACGCACGTGCGCCTCACAAAATATATCCGTAGTTTATTTTTCTATCGATTTTTCTTTCTCTTAACAGACCTGCGGATCACTGCTGAATCTTGAACTTACTTGAAAGAACTTTTTTTCAAATTAAATAAATGGGAAAATACATAATAGGAAAATAAGAAAATAAAAAGATACAAAAATTTGTAATCCTGTCTATTCTCGATAATGAAAGGTGGAGGCTCCTCTCTCTATCGATTTTCCAATGTCTCAAGAGACCTGGAAAACCCTACGGAATCTTCGACGAGCTTAAAAAACTTTAATAAAAAATGGAAAGATAATAAAATATGAAAATAATAAAATCGAAGAAATTGAAAGATTGAAAAATCTGTAATTTTGTCTATTCTCCCCAATCAAAGGTCCTTTCTCCTCAAAGAAGCTCCTTTTTCTATCGATTTTTCAATATCTCAACAGATCTACTAATCACTGTTTGATTTAATCCAATTATAGTTTTTCCTTCAATTATTCTAATTTTTATTTTGATTTTATAATAATTTTATTGACATAGCAAATAAAAAGATTTCCAAATCCTGCCTGCCTTCCATGAAAAGGAGAAAAATCACGATCACAAGCAATATTTTTCCCACGTCTCTGATATTATTTGAAGCTAAAGATAATTCAACAAAAATTTGAATACATTTTTTATATTTACCTATACAAAATACAAAAATCAAACGATAAAAAAATACAAAAATAAAAAAATCTGTAATATCGCCTAGTCTCGACAATCGAGAATGAACGCTGACGTGTCGTAAATGCCGAAGAATATCGTAGGTACCTAGAGAGGTTGAGAAAAATGGTCGAGTATGAATACGCGAACGCGTTAAATTGAGATAAGATCTGATGGTGATGGCGAGCCAGGAGGCTGTCGGATCATCGTCATCGTTACCCGATAGCCGAAGATTCAACGGCAGAAGCGCGTAGTATCGAGTCACGATCGTCGAAGCCCGTGTACGTGTATGTTAGTATCGTTCGAGATGCCGTTTGACTTCTGCGCTGCTGGTTGCAACGCACGGGACAACTCCTTGACAGTCGGGCGTTCGTGCGATCGATCTTTTCGATCCTCGACAGTCACGCGGTTCGCTTTTACTCGGTACAATGGACCTGATCCTCGTTGATGCTGCTCCCGATGCTACTAACACACACACACACACACACGGAGAATTCCTCAGCCAGTTTTATGTGAGAAGATCGACGGAGGACGAATGACAACGAGAAAAGAAAGTGAGAGAAAGAGTGAGCTATTGTTGCCACCCACGTAGTAAATTCTCGGATCAACGCGGTCTAAATCGTCTTATCTACTCGTCACTGATCCACGCACGACGTAATCGAGAAGAAAGGAAAAAAACTTTTTTTTTTCAAATACGTACAAGATTTTCCAGATCGATAAATTTGATTAGCAACAAATTTTTGTCGAATCGTCGCGTTCGAAATGCGGCTGCAAATATAACGAAATCAGCTTCTGAGAATCAAAGAAGATTAAGAAAAAAAGCAAAACATATATGCGGCACGAGAAAATAAAGCCGGGAAAGATTGCTATCTCGAAGAAACGGGAAAGGGGGGAGGGAGATCGAGAGACGCAGTCGTAAATCCCGTCTGTGGAATCTGTAAACGCAGAGCGAACGAACCATGGACCGAGCGAATGCGTGTGTGATAAGGAAGTAAATAAATATGTGGAAAAGCGTACCCGTGGGAGATGTTAAGGGACGAGAGGCCGCGGGGGAAGAGGCGAGCGTAAAAAACGCTTAAGACCTCCTTGCTATTCGCTAAATAGCCCGAGAAAGGCCCACCGGCTACGCGACGCTGTTGTAAATTTAGTAATGCGACTCGTGCAGCGATAAATAAATTCCACTTTTCGAGTATACCTTCGCAAGTGATTTATCGTCACGTCTGGGGGGATATTTCACGAGATATTTGAATCAAGGTACAAAATTTTGTGTCATTTATTAAATTCCGTACGCGTTGCACTGAGAAACGCTAAAATATGCGAGTATAAGATCTGATTAACGCTTCTATCTTTTATTGTTGATTGTCAAATTTGATTCAATTCATTTTTACGGATGGGAAAAGGTTTATACCAATGTAATAATGTCAAAAATATTGACATTACTTTTACGGATATAAATAAGCTGTTAATAAAAACCATGGTCGGCATCATAACTTTACCAAAAATTATCCAATCTGCAAAAATAAAGAAGCCTCTAGATAAGTGATGTAGTAGTTATTGTCTGATGGAACATTTTTTTTTAATGGAAAAATTACAGTACTTTAAACTTTAATATGCAGAGAAAAAAAAATGTTTGTTGGATAATTTATTTAAAAAAATTCCAACTAAAAAATAAAGAAGCCTCTCATCAGACTATAAAGAAAATACTCAAGTTAAAAAAAAAAAAATGTATCAAAAATTTCCTGAGTTATCGTGCAGACTTGCGAGAAAAACTTAGTTTTACAAGCATTAAAAATTCAATGTTAATTTAAAAAAAAAATGTATTTCCTTTCTTATAGTTGAACATTTTATAAGAACTGTAAACACAACAATTTAATATTTTTTTCACCACGAAACCATCATCAGCTCCCGCAGGTTTACGTAAACCTTCAATTGCAAGACAACTAAATTTCAAAAATCTTCTAACTCGCTACACCAATAAAATCATCATAAAATCAAGACAGAATTCAAAATCATCGAGGCACAAACTATAACACGTTACCTGCTATCATCAACAAAATATCTCAAATAACTATTATTTTCTAATATTTACCTAATGGATGTTTCATGTCATTTCTGTCGTCCAATAAATCCGTATTGAGTAAACAGACCCGCCGTTGGACAGACGCACACGAGCCGCCAGCCAACTACATGACGGAGTGTACATAACTCACGAAACATGCTGGCTCGTAGCCGAGCGCGGCTCGCGTATCAAAAGAAATGTTCTTCATCTTTCTCCAAAGAAACGCCACGTGCCACTTGTGTTAATGCGCGTCTGTGTGTGTTTGTGTGTACAAGATCTTAGACGCCTGCTCTCCCTTATCTGTCGGTTGCTACCGCCGAGGGCTGTCTGCTTCGCACGGTAATCGTCCCTTCGGTGTCTTCCCTCGAGTTTTGCTTCTACCAAAGCTGCCACTCGACTTCTGTGGGTCCGAGCCTTGTCTACGACTTGATTACCTCGTTTACGTCGCTCGACTTTTCGGCAGCGATGGGACACGACTACCCGACGATACTTCTGCCCACAGAACACTCGTCACAAACCCTCTTAAAAAAAAAAAAAAAAACTCTTCTCTGTGTTGTCGCCGACGTCGACGCCACCCTCGTGCGTCGTGGACCGTTCAAGTATTTCATAAGCAGTACCGTAAACGTCTAGTTGCATTATCTCTACTAATTTCTCTATTAATACGAAGGTCCGATACATGGATACCTCTGTAATGGTCGACTTATCTAGCCGCCTAAACATCTACCAGATAGCAATGAGCACCCGGTGTCTAGAATCATTTTTTTCTTGAATCCCTTTTTTTTATGTTGAACAGGTCCTTGTTTCGTTCCAGATCTCAATTTACTGGTTTTTTATTTATGAAATATACTTTCCCAACATTCGGTGCAAATATCTCATTATTGTTATTGTGGTTAGTGTTATTATTATTATATTTATTCTCTTCTGAGACGTAGGGTCTAGCTGTAAAAAAGGAACATAA
>CAXAQZ010000763.1:0-2500 GCA_963971145.1 Sussaba pulchella
GTAAAATAATAAGAATATTAAAATGATTCCAGGCGTAGACCGATCGGTTTTTTTGAAATTCAAAAATGAAGAAAAAAATTTTTCATGAAACGCGAAAACCAATTTGACCTAAAATTTATTCTAATGAATTGATGAAAAAAATTGATATCGAAAAACGAAAGAGGAATTTAAAATCCACACGTAGACCGATCGCATGTATATTGAGTTGACGCGTAGACCGACCGCACTCGGAAATAATCCACGCGTAGACCGACCGCGACCAGAGTTGTTCGACGCGTAGACCGATCGCATGTACATTGAGTTGACGCGTAGACCGATCGCACTCGGGAATAATCCACGCGTAGACCGACCGCGACCAGAGTTGCTCGACGCGTAGACCGATCGCTTTTTCGAAGAGTAAAAGAAAATAACTTTCTTCTTATCGTATTAATGTAACAATCAATATCAAAACGTGGTTAAAAAATTTTTTTTTTCCAAATTGTTTTTTCATCGAAATGAAATAAATAAACCTTCATTTTTTACCCGTAGATCGACCGCTTTTTCTTGAAACCAAAAAAAAAAAAAAAATTTCGTTTGTAAAATAATAAGAACATGAAAATTATTCCAGGCGTAGACCGATCGGTTTTTCTGAAATTCGAAAGAAAAAAAATTTTCTTCATGAAACGCGAAAACCATTTTGACCAAAAATTTATTCTAATAAATTGATGAAAAAAAATTGGTATCGAAAAACTCGCTTTCTCGAAAAGTAAAAGAACATAACTTCCTTCTTATCGCATTAACGTAACAATCAATATCAAAACGTGCTTAAAAATTTTTTTTTTCAAATTATTTTTCCATCGGAATGAAATGAATAAACCTTAAATTTTTACCCGTAGATCGACCGCTTTTTCTTAAACCCGAAAAGAAATAAAAAAATTTGGTTGTAAAATAATAAGAACATTAAAATTATTCCAGGGGTAGACCGATCGGTTTTTTTGAAATTCGAAAAAAAAAATTTTTTTTTTCATGAAACGCGAAAATTAATTTTACCTTAAATTTGTTCTAATAAATTGATGAAAGAAATTGGTATCGAAAAACGAAAGAGGAATTTCAAATCCACGCGTAGACCGACCGCGGGCAGAGTTGTTCGTTGCGTAGACCGATCGCATGTACATTGAGTTGACGCGTAGACCGATCGCACTCGGAAATAATCCATCCGCAGACCGACCGCGACCAGGGTTGTTCGACGCGTAGACCGATCGCTTTTTCGAAAAGTAAAAGAACATAACTTTCTTCTTATCGCATTAACGTAACAATCAATATCAAAACGTGCTTAAAAATTTTTTTTTTCAAATTATTTTTCTATCGGAATGAAATGAATAAACCTTAATTTTTCACCCGTAGATCGACCGCTTTTTCTTAAACCCAAAAAAAAAAAAAATTCGTTTGTAAAATAATAAGAACATTAAAATTATTCCAGGCGTAGACCGATCGGTTTTTCTGAAATTCGAAAAAAAAAAAAAAATTTTTCATGAAACGCGAAAACCATTTTGGCCTAAAATTTATTCTAATGAGTTGATGAAAAAAAATTAGTACTGAAAAACGAAAGAGGAATTTAAAATTCACACGTAGACCGATCGCAAATCTTGTTTGGTCGATAAGTAGACCGTTTATGGTTTCACGAATTTCTTTTATAGGGACGGTCCGAATCTTGTTAATCAACGAGCATTCTTCTAACTCAATCGAGCATTCGTTATTCCCGGCGTTTATCCTCGTATCAATTATTTCGGTTCGAAGAGTAGACGAATCCCTATTTGAAAATTTTTTAAATTTCCACGTGCATCGCATTGGGCCGTTAAAAGTCGTCAGAATCTTCGTAATATTCAACGATTCTCCGGACTTTATGCAAATTAGAAATAAATTTTTTTGCTCGAATAAATTTTTACGAAAATTTTAGATAGGTACAGTGGGAATCTTGTTAATCCATTTATGCAAAATATAATATCACAGATAAAACATTCCTTCAACAAAATCAAGTATCAGTTATTTCCGCCATTTACCGTTGAACAAAATATTTAAGGTCAAAGATTATGCGAATTAGTTTTTTAATTTTTTAATCTATATTTTCAACGTGCATCGCATCGTTGTTAAAATCTTCGTAATATTTAACGATTCTCCGGACTTAATGCAAATTAGAAAAAGATTTTTTTGCTCGAATTAATTTTCACGAAAATTTTAGATAAGGACAGTGGGAATCTCGTTAATCCATTCATATAAAATTTTATATCACAGAAGGAAAATTGCTTCAACGAAATCAAGTATCAGTTATTCCCGCCATTTACCGTTGAACAAAATATTTACGGTCAAAGAGTATGCTCTAATTGTTTTTTCAATTTTTTAATCTATATTTTTAACGTGCATCTCATCGGGCCGTTAGAAATTATCAGAATCCTCATAATATTCAACGATTCTCCGGACTTTATGCAAATTAAAAGAAGATTTTTTTAGCTCGAATTAATTT
>CAXAQZ010000763.1:12500-17512 GCA_963971145.1 Sussaba pulchella
GTCTTTTTCAAATTTTTAATGATTCAATTTATGCGAAAAAGATAGAATCTTATATAAACAGTATGGAAAGTAAGATTGATAAAGTCGACTATATTAATTTATCGAATAACGATGAATAAAATTTGACGCGTAGACCGATCGCTCGTTTATAAAATTCTAAAAATTCAAAAATTCTTGTTAAACGTGAACAACGTTATGAATTGTAATTGAATCGAAAAAGTTTGTTTTGACAATAAAAACCGATCAACGATAAGTGAATTTTGAATCCACACGTAGACCGATCGCATGTACATTGAGTTGACGCGTAGACCGACCGCACTCGAAAATAATCCACGCGTAGACCGACCGCGACCGGAGTTGTTCGACGCGTAGACCGATCGCATGTACATTGAGTTGACGCGTAGACCGACCGCACTCGGGAATAATCCACGCGTAGACCGACCGCGACCAGAGTTGTTCGACGCGTAGACCGATCGCTTTCTCGAAAAGTAAAAAAACATAACTTTCTTCTTATCGCATTAACGTAACAATCAATATCGAAACGTGGTTAAAAAGTTTTTTTAAAAATTATTTTTTCATCGAAATGAAATAAATAAACCTTCATTTTTCGACCGTAGATCGACCGCTTTTTCTTAAAACCAAACAAAAAAAAAAAAAAATTCGTTTGTAAAATAATAAGAACATTAAAATTATTCCAGGCGTAGACCGATCGGTTTTTCTGAAATTCGAAAAAAAAAAAAATTTCTTTCATGAAACGCGAAAACCATTTTGACCTAAAATTTATTCTAATAAATTAATGAAAAAAAATTGGTATCGAAAAACGAAAGAGGATTTTAAAATCCACACGTAGACCGATCGCATGTACATTGAGTTTACGCGTAGACCGACCGCACTCGGGAATAATCCACGCGTAGACCGACCGCGACCAGAGTTGTTCGACGCGTAGACCGATCGCATGTACATTGGGTTGACGCGTAGACCGATCGCCCTCGGAAATAATCCACTCGTAGACCGACCGCGACCAGAGTTGTTCGACGCGTAGACCGATCGCATTCTCGAAAAGTAAAAGAACATAACTTTCTTCTTATCGCATTAACGTAACGATCAATATCAAAACGTGCTTAAAAATTTTTTTTTTTAAATTATTTTTCCATCGGAATGAAATGAATAAACCTTAAATTTTTACCCGTAGATCGACCTTTTTTTCTTGAACCCAAAAAAAAAAAAAAAAATTCGGTTGTAAAATAATAAGAACATTAAAATGATTCCAGGCGTAGACCGATCGGTTTTTTTGAAATTCGAAAATGAAGAAAAAAATTTTTCATGAAACGCGAAAAAAAATTTGACCTAAAATTTATTCTAATGAATTGATGAAAAAAATTGATATCGAAAAACGAAAGAGGAATTTAAAATCCACACGTAGACCGATTGCATGTATATTAAGTTGACGCGTAGACCGACCGCACTCGGAAATAATCCACGCGTAGACCGACCGCGACCAGAGTTGTTCGACGCGTAGACCGATCGCATGTACATTGAGTTGACGCGTAGACCGATCGCACTCGGGAATAATCCACGCGTAGACCGACCGCGACCAGAGTTGTTCGACGCGTAGACCGATCGCTTTCTCGAAAAGTAAAAAAACATAACTTTCTTCTTATCGCACTAACGTAACAATCAATATCAAAACGTGGTTAAAAAATTTTTTTTCAAATAATTTTTTCATCGAAATGAAATAAATAAACCTTCATTTTTCGACCGTAGATCGACCGCTTTTTCTTGAAACCAAAAAAAAAAAAAAAAAATTCGTTTGTAAAATAATAAGAACATTAAAATTATTCCAGGCGTAGACCGATCGGTTTTTCTGAAATTCGAAAAAAAAAAAAATTTCTTTCATGAAACGCGAAAACCACTTTGACCTAAAATTTATTCTAATAAATTGATGAAAAAAAATTGGTATCGAAAAACGAAAGAGGATTTTAAAATCCACACGTAGACCGATCGCATGTACATTGAGTTGACGCGTAGACCGACCGCACTCGGGAATAATCCACGCGTAGACCGACCGCGACCAGAGTTGTTCGACGCGTAGACCGATCGCATGTACATTGGGTTGACGCGTAGACCGATCGCCCTCGGAAATAATCCACGCGTAGACCGACCGCGACCAGAGGTGTTCGACGCGTAGACCGATCGCATTCTCGAAAAGTAAAAGAACATAACTTTCTTCTTATCGCATTAACGTAACGATCAATATCAAAACGTGCTTAAAAATTTTTTTTTTTAAATTATTTTTCCATCGGAATGAAATGAATAAACCTTAAATTTTTACCCGTGGATCGACCTTTTTTTCTTAAACCCAAAAAAAAAAAAAAAATTCGGTTGTAAAATAATAAGAACATTAAAATGATTCCAGGCGTAGACCGATCGGTTTTTTTGAAATTCGAAAATGAAGAAAAAAATTTTTCATGAAACGCGAAAAAAAATTTGACCTAAAATTTATTCTAATGAATTGATGAAAAAAATTGATATCGAAAAAGGAAAGAGGAATTTAAAATCCACACGTAGACCGATCGCATGTATATTGAGTTGACGCGTAGACCGACCGCACTCGGAAATAATCCACGCGTAGACCGACCGCGACCAGAGTTGTTCGACGCGTAGACCGATCGCATGTACATTGAGTTGACGCGTAGACCGATCGCACTCGGGAATAATCCACGCGTAGACCGACCGCGACCAGAGTTGTTCGACGCGTAGACCGATCGCTTTCTCGAAAAGTAAAAAAACATAACTTTCTTCTTATCGCATTAACGTGACAATCAATATCAAAACGTGGTTAAAAAATTTTTTTTCAAATAATTTTTTCATCGAAATGAAATAAATAAAACTTCATTTTTCGACCGTAGATCGACCGCTTTTTCTTGAAACCAAAAAAAAAAAAAAAAAAATTCGTTTGTAAAATAATAAGAACATTAAAATTATTCCAGGCGTAGACCGATCGGTTTTTCTGAAATTCGAAAAAAAAAAAAATTTTTTTCATGAAACGCGAAAACCATTTTGACCTAAAATTTATTCTAATAAATTGATGAAAAAAATTGGTATCGAAAAACGAAAGAGGATTTTAAAATCCACACGTAGACCGATCGCATGTACATTGAGTTTACGCGTAGACCGACCGCACTCGGGAATAATCCACGCGTAGACCGACCGCGACCAGGGTTGTTCGACGCGTAGACCGATCGCATGTACATTGGGTTGACGCGTAGACCGATCGCCCTCGGAAATAATCCACGCGTAGACCGACCGCGACCAGAGTTGTTCGACGCGTAGACCGATCGCATTCTCGAAAAGTAAAAGAACATAACTTTCTTCTTATCGCATTAACGCAACGATCAATATCAAAACGTGCTTAAAAATTTTTTTTTTAAAATTATTTTTCCATCGGAATAAAATGAATAAACCTTAAATTTTTACCCGTAGATCGACCTTTTTTTCTTGAACCCAAAAAAAAAAAAAAAAATTCGGTTGTAAAATAATAAGAACATTAAAATGATTCCAGGCGTAGACCGATCGGTTTTTTTGAAATTCGAAAATGAAGAAAAAAATTTTTCATGAAACGCGAAAAAAAATTTGACCTAAAATTTATTCTAATGAATTGATGAAAAAAATTGATATCGAAAAACGAAAGAGTAATTTGAAATCCACACGTAGACCGATCGCATGTATATTGAGTTGACGCGTAGACCGACCGCACTCGGAAATAATCCACGCGTAGACCGACCGCGACCAGAGTTGTTCGACGCGTAGACCGATCGCATGTACATTGAGTTGACGCGTAGACCGATCGCACTCGGGAATAATCCACGCGTAGACCGACCGCGACCAGAGTTGTTCGACGCGTAGACCGATCGCTTTCTCGAAAAGTAAAAAAACATAACTTTCTTCTTATCGCATTGACGTGACAATCAATATCAAAACGTGGTTAAAAAATTTTTTTTCAAATTATTTTTTCATCGAAATGAAATAAATAAACCTTCATTTTTCGACCGTAGATCGACCGCTTTTTCTTGAAACCAAAAAAAAAAAAAAAAAAATTCGTTTGTAAAATAATAAGAACATTAAAATTATTCCAGGCGTAGACCGATCGGTTTTTCTGAAATTCGAAAATGAAGAAAAAAAATTTTCATGTAACGCGAAAAAAAATTTGACCTAAAATTTATTCTAATGGATTGATGAAAAAAATTGATATCGAAAAACGAAAGAGGAATTTAAAATCCACACGTAGACCGATCGCATGTACATTGAGTTGACGCGTAGACCGACCGCACTCGGGAATAATCCACGCGTAGACCGACCGCGACCAGAGTTGTTCGACGCGTAGACCGATCGCTTTCTCGAAAAGTAAAAAAACATAACTTTCTTCTTATCGCATTAACGTAACAATCAATATCTAAACGTGGTTAAAAAGTTTTTTTAAAAATTATTTTTTCATCGAAATGAAATAAATAAACCTTCATTTTTCGACCGTAGATCGACCGCTTTTTCTTGAAACCAAACAAAAAAAAAAAAAAATTCGTTTGTAAAATAATAAGAACATTAAAATTATTCCAGGCGTAGACCGATCGGTTTTTCTGAAATTCGAAAAAAAAAAAAATTTCTTTCATGAAACGCGAAAACCATTTTGACCTAAAATTTATTCTAATAAATTAATGAAAAAAAATTGGTATCGAAAAACGAAAGAGGATTTTAAAATCCACACGTAGACCGATCGCGTGTACATTGAGTTTACGCGTAGACCGACCGCACTCGGGAATAATCCACGCGTAGACCGACCGCGACCAGAGTTGTTCGACGCGTAGACCGATCGCATGTACATTGGGTTGACGCGTAGACCGATCGCCCTCGGAAATAATCCACTCGTAGACCGACCGCGACCAGAGTTGTTCGACGCGTAGACCGATCGCATTCTCGAAAAGTAAAAGAACATAACTTTCTTCTTATCGCATTAA
>CAXAQZ010000764.1:0-14314 GCA_963971145.1 Sussaba pulchella
CACCGCGTAAGGCCCTACTTTTCTGAAGCCTTTGTGCTACAGCGGACGGAGGCCCCAGCTTCACGCCCGCTTCAGAGATCATCTTATCCGCCCTTACGTTGTAGACGTGTGCTCTCCCGGTTCAAACAGATTAAACGCTTTTAAGTCTATCATCAAGGCATTCATTTACCCGTCATACATACCAACAAGCTCCGGGTGTTACAATTGGTGTCAGAAGTGTTGGGACCATACTAACACGCGCCAAACCCTTCGTTCTTCAAAAAAAAAAAAATATAAAAAAATAAAAAGAAGAGGAAAACAACCTTACAACCGAACGAAAGAAGGAAGGCCAATCTTGAAGAAGGAAGGACGCTCTACCGAAATCAAATCAAACCAATGCAAACTTTCGCTGTGAAAATTCTAACGATGTAAGTACCTTAAATTCTACTTTTGCATGCAGCCACAAATCACGCTTCCACATAGCCAACGCTACGGCTTTCTCACTCTAGCGCACACACTTCACCCATACCCGCTCTCCCTCGCTTCTCACGCGCACGCCGCCCAGGCGACAACTCTCGTACAGCCGAGACAACAAGTTTTCTTCTCCTAACAGGGAAAATGTTTAACAAGTTAATAAAATCAAAAATCAGACCTTTAAGTTTTTAACGAATTAGGAAAACAAAAAGACTGAAAACCTTTACTCCAAACAAACGAATTTTTCCTTTTTTCAATTAAAACACAAAACAAACATAAAATTTTTTTTTTTTTTTTTTCTCCACTTCCCTCAAAAAAAATAACGAACAAATTTTTCTTTTTCTTCAAATAAAACATAAGACACTGTTCTGAAAAAAAAACAAACAAATTTTTCCTTTTTTCAATTAAAACACAAAACAAACATAAAATTTTTTCCATTTCTCTCAAAAAAATAACGAACAAATTTTTCTTTTTCTTTAAATAAAACATAAGACACTGTTCAGAAAAAAACAAACAAATTTTTCCTTTTTTCAATTAAAACACAAAACAAACATAAAATTTTTTTTTTCCACTTCTCTCAAAAAAAAAAATAACGAACAAATTTTTCTTTTTCTTCAAATAAAACATAAGACACTGTTCTGGAAAAAAAAAAACAAACAAATTTTTCCTTTTTTCAATTAAAACACAAAACAAACATAAAATTTTTCCCATTTCTCTCAAAAAAAAAAAAATAATAACGAACAAATTTTTCTTTTTTTTCAAATAAAACATAAAACACTGTTCTGAAAAAAAAAAACAAACAAATTTTTCCTTTTTTCAATTAAAACACAAAACAAACATAAAATTTTTTCCATTTCTCTCAAAAAAAATAACGAACAAATTTTTCTTTTTCTTTAAATAAAACATAAGACACTGTTCTGGAAAAAAAAAAAACAAACAAATTTTTCCTTTTTTCAATTAAAACACAAAACAAACAAATTTTTTTTTTTCTCCACTTCTCTCAAAAAAAAATAACGAACAAATTTTTCTTTTTTTTCAAATAAAACATAAAACACTGTTCTGAAAAAAAAAAACAAACAAATTTTTCCTTTTTTCAATTAAAACACAAAACAAACATAAAATTTTTTCCATTTCTCTCAAAAAAATAACGAACAAATTTTTCTTTTTCTTTAAATAAAACATAAGACACTGTTCTGAAAAAAACAAACAAATTTTTCCTTTTTTCAATAAAAACACAAAACAAACATAAAATTTTTTCCATTTCTCTCAAAAAAAAATATAACGAACAAATTTTTTTTTTTTCTTTAAATAAAACATAAGACACTGTTCTGAAAGAACAAACAAATTTTTTCCGTTTTTTCAAAATAAAACACATAACAAACATAAATTTTTTTTTCCTTCCCCCTTTTCTAAACAAACAAATTTACCTTTTTCTTCAAACAAAACATAAAACAAAAATAAAATTTCATGTTTCTGTTCTGAAACTTCTGAAACAAAACCTTTTTCTTTCTCCTCAAAATAAACGAAGACTGAACAACAACCAATAAAACCTCGCAAACCCACCCTCCAACGTGAAGCCGTTAACACAACCAGATCAGATTAAGAAAACAAAAAAAATATATTTTCTTGTTCCTCTTCGTGCGTAACCATGGTGTTCAGCGAAATACACATGTGAACCTCCCAACGTATCTTTCCGCAGCCAAATCCTCGAAACAAAACAAAAGGCGAATTTTAAACAAAAACAATAACCCAAAAAAAAAAGTCGAAAATCCTTTTTCCCCTTCTTCTCTCGTTCCCGTCCCCCCCCCCCCTACATCAAACACCACCTATTCCCACTGAGGAAACCTTTCACCTGGAACAGGTAAAAACACTATCAATACAAAATAATTTTTAACGTTAAGGGCTCGTTGACCTAAGTGCCGACATAAAAAAAGGACAGGTTAAGTCAAATTACATTGTAAAATAGAAAAAATAGGTAAGATGGTCAATAACGGAACCCCCGGTGACAGCGACACCGTCGCCATGAAATCCCTCAAATACGTTTATGACTTTTTAGAAGATTTTAGCGGGTCAAAAGACTCACTCAAGGACTTTGAGCGCCGGTGTAAAAACGCGGCAGCCATAACTCAAAATAGTAAAGCCGTAGCCCAAGCCGCAAAAATGAGGCTAACAGGTGAGGCAAATGAAATAATAGGAGATAAAACGTATAATACAGTCGATGACCTCATAAAGGAACTAAAAAAGACTTTCGAAAAACCATCAGAACTAGCGGACCTAACCCTAAAACTAAGAACAATGTGCCAAAATTACAACGAGTCAGTCCTACACTACTCGACGCGAATAAGAGAGGCACAAAGACAAGTAACGGACAGGCTTAACGAAGTATATGGCAACGCGGAGGACAAGACATACCTAACAAAAAGAAAGGAGGAAGAAAACCAGGTAATTATTAGAACGTTCGTCCGTGGGCTCTTCGACCAAATAGCCTCCCAACTAACACATAGTAAGGCGAAAACACTCGACGAAGCAATCGAGACAGCCATTGCGATAGAAAATGAATTCGAAAAAAGACAAACTTTGCACCAGAGTAGGAAAAAAGACTCGGAAAACACCCCGGACACGGCTACACCAACCTCAGCCAGGGTACAATTTGCCGAAACTAGGCAATCTCTGGCAAAATATTGCGAGATTCACCAGACCAACGGCCACAACACATCGGAATGTTTTACGCTGCAGCAATTGCGCGAAAACAAATTCGGGCCGCCCTATCGGGACACCTCGCGCGAAAGATACGAAAATAGAAACAACCGCCCCCAACCTAATAATACAATAAACCCACCAAGGTTCAATCAGAATCGCCAAAACTCCTATGGCAACAATAAAAGCTCCCAAATCCCATACAACCCTAGAAATTTCGAACAAAACTACCAAGACCGTCAATACCAAAATTCAGGTTGGCAAGGTTCACAAAACCGCCAATACCAAAACCCAAGTTGGCAAGGTTCACAAAACCGCCAATACCGAAATTCAAGTTGGCAAGGTCCACAAAACCGCCAATACCAAAACTCAAATTTGCAAGGCCCACAAAACCGCCAATACCAAAGTTCAAATTGGCAAGGTACACAAAACCATCAATACCAAAATCCAAATTGGCAAGGTCCACAAAACCGCCAATACCAAAACTCAAGTTGGCAAGGCCCACAAAACCAACAAAACTACCAAAGCAGGTTCGTACAAAACCCACAGTATCAAACTAACACACAAAGGCCACCAAACTGGTACGAGAACCCAAACAACTCTCGCGCAAATAGCCGCGACAGCTCCCGAAATCGTAATCCGTCGGGGGAAAACCGACCATCAGAGCCATCAAACGAACGACAAAACAAAAACGTAGCCTTCACTCTCGACGAGTGTGCAGTCAAAAAACTCCTCGAAGACATCGTAGCAAAAAACCAAGCTGGTGCTTCCCGAAACAGTGCGTCGGGGAGCAAGGCATAGAAACAAATAGCACGAAACAAATCTCAGACAGCCAAATCACACCACAGCCCCCAAACGCCGCGACGACCGAGATCGTAATCAAAAAAGCAAAAATAAACTTAGGACTATCAAAAAGACACAAACCCCCCACGGTAATTTTGGACTCCCCGGACCTAAGCAACGAAGAAACAACGTTCCTCGCGGACACAGGAGCCGAAATAAATTTAGTAAAGGAATCAAAAATCGCGACCAACACCCACGTAAATACCTTCCTAATATACGAACTATCAGGAATATCGGAAGGGATAGTCCAGACCACCGGTATGTGCGTTATACGCATTAAGGAATTCGCCGTAATTTTTCACGTGGTAAAGGACGTTTTTCCCATCAAACAAGATGCCATACTGGGCGATAACTTCTTTAGGGAAATCCCGGCGGACATCCTGTACAGTGAATCGTGTATATCGTTCTATCAGTACAGGATCCCGTTCGAGACCCTCGAGGAAGTGACCGTCCCAGCTAGGTCAAAGGTAGTAACCCACGTCCGACTACGCCCGACAAATCTATCGGAGGGCTTCATACCCAAGTTGGACGTAGGCGAAAACCTTTACGTCGGCAGCGCCCTGGTCACAAACAACAATGGCGTGGCCTACCTCGTGGCGATTAACGCGAATTCCTACCCAGTTAGCCTTTCCATCCCGACTTTAAAGCTTTACGAGTTTGAAGAAATCCAAAAGGAAGCCCCGCCCGCGACCACAACGGAGCGGAACACGGCCATACACATTACGAACATCGACGAACAAAGTAGAGTAGAAAAAATAAAGTCTCTCCTTAACCTCGACCACCTAAACGAAGAAGGAAAAACCCACGTGCTCAGCTTGGTAACAGAACACCAGCACCTATTTTGCTTGCCTGGAGACAAGCTGGGCCACACCACCGTACTCAAACACGAGATCTCTACAACGGACGAAAAACCTATCAATACGAAACAATACCGGTTCCCGCAAGTTCACAAAGACGAACTAAAAAATCAAGTCAAAAGCCTACTCGACAAAGAAATTATCCAACCCTCCCTTTCCCCTTACAATTCCCCAGTTTGGATTGTCCCAAAGAAGGAGGACTCGAACGGCAATAAAAAGTGGCGAATGGTGATCGACTTTAGGAAACTAAATGTAAAAACGACGCCAGACGCTTACCCCTTGCCCAACATCGTCGATATCCTTGACCAACTGGGAAACGCACGCTATTTCTCGACTTTCGACTTAGCATCAGGGTTCCACCAAATCGAAGTTCACGATCGAGATAAACTAAAAACAGCCTTCTCGACCCCGAACGGGCACTTTGAATTCAACCGAATGCCCTTCGGTCTCAGCAACGCCCCAGCCACCTTCCAAAGGCTTATGGACGTGGTCTTGTCGGGCCTCCAAGGCACCGACCTCTTCGTTTACTTGGACGACATCGTCATATACGCGAACTCCTACCGGGAACACGAGCGAAAGTTTCGCGAGCTCGCAGGTAGATTAACAACAGCCGGTCTTACCCTGCAAACCGAGAAGTGTAACTTCTTGCGCCGCGAGGTCTCCTACCTGGGGCACGTGATCTCGGAGGATGGCGTAAGACCAAACCCCGACAAGGTCAAGGCTGTCAAGGACTTTCCCCGACCATCGAATAAAAAAAACATTAAGCAATTCGTAGCCCTCGCCGGCTACTACCGCCGATTCATCCGGGATTTCGCAAAGACCGCAACACCCTTGACAAGTCAATTGCGAAAGGATGTGGATTTTCATTGGAGCACCGATTGTCAAAAAGCCTTCGAAACGCTAAAGGCGCACGTTATCCAATGCCCGATCCTTCGTTACCCGGACGACAAAAAACAATTTACACTGACTACCGACGCATCAGACTACGCGATTGGAGCCGTCCTTAGTCAGAAACACAACGGTTTCGACCACCCCGTAGCTTTCTACTCCAGATCCCTATCACGATCCGAAACAAATTATGACACAATGAAGAAAGAACTTTTGGCGGTCGTTAATGCGATAGAAAACTTTAAAACCTACCTGTATGGACACCATTTTGTGCTCGTAACCGATAACAGAGCTCTGGTGTTCGTCACGGGTAAAGCTGACCCCCCCCAACAATTACAACGATGGCAGGTAATCCTGAATGACTACGATTACGAAATTCACCACAGACCTGGTGCACAAAACGTAGTCGCAGACGCGTTATCGAGAAACCCAGTCCCCATCCTACCCATTAGACCCCACGAAAGCTCCTCGGAAAGCTCAGCCGCACATGACGAAAAGCGACTAAAAACACACCACAAACCTCACGCAAGCACGAGGAATCGCTCGACATCAGACGATTCATCGGGAAACCCGGCACCTATGAAAAAACTCCGACCACTCGAGCATTCATCGAGTGAACAAGAAAATAGCTCGGAGGACCAGTCTCTACGAAACGAAGACAGCGAAGAACGGAACGTCGACCCAACCATCGACGATGAGGCTCCAGGAGCGGAATCGGCAGACGAAGAAAGTAAATGCAGCGAGTCACCGCAAAAGAAACGAAAAAAGAGAAGCCAACCACGGCAAAAAGGAAAAAATAGCCCACCGCGGCAAGATACAATGGAAGATTCACCCCAGCTGCAAGAAAACATAAATACGTCACACACAGCCGACAAACAAAAAATCGCCGAGGCGGAAACGAGCAACCAAGGCTCAATAGACTCCGCACAAGAGCCCGAAGAGATCGCAAATGATCCAGGCTACCGATCCCCAGAAATCACTTCAGACTACTGGAAGCCTCAACCATCGATGAACATGGAGGAAGAAGTCGCACCACCCGAGGAACCAACGTGCAGTTACAAATCGCGCCCGCCGGTCGAAAAAATAGCCACCAGGCCACCCCCGAAGCCAAATTTAGCCGGAAAAGTAAAGAAAACGAGAAAGACAAAGACAAAATGGACAAAGAAACGCACGAACCCGCTGTGCGTTCCATGCAAAACACACGCGAACTGGGTAAGTCCCGCGAATTCATCATCCGAGGAACAAATGACCGAAGCTCCCCTACAACCGAAGGACGAAACAGAAGAGATCGAAAAGGAGATCACTCCAACGGGAAGCCACTCGCCGACTCCACTGTTAGACTTTCGCGGTTCTACTCCAACAAAAGGTCGCTCGCCAACCCCAACATTGGATTTTCGCGGAATTACGCCACCACTAACGGAAAGAATAATGCCACAAGCACTTCACGAACCTCCACCTTCGACGGAAGGGACGACACCGAACCTTCACAATAACTTACCCGCCGCAGAAAAGACACCACTAGGACAGCAGAAAACGAAATCGGCGGAGGAAACCTCCACGGAAACAGCAGAAGAAACCTCGACAGAAACGGCAACAGAAGGACAATCACACGACGAACTCCCTACAACACAAATTTACGAAACAGAAACACTACCTCTACCGACGGAGGAAATCGAACCAGCACCAAACGAACCTCCACCTGCAGAAAAATACGATGAACAACCTGGCACTTCAAAACAAACGACCCCACGCAACAAATCGGACAGTTCAGATAGCGACACTCCCTACGCGCCGTCACAATACCACCGCAAGCGCATCGAAGTACCTAGAGCAGGGCCCACGACTAGGGCAACCCTAATAGACAACACCCAAATTGCAAACAACATAATAATTACACAAGATAACATTCTAGCCAAACATGACAACATCGCACATTTCCTAGCAGCTGACTGCGAAATGTACACCACGGTCGCGAAGATACTCGTCGAAAAAGGCAAAATCAATAAGGAAAGATTCCTCGAATTAGCCCCTAAACCAGGAGGCATATTTACCATGCGGAACCAAGACGAATGCTACATGACAATGATCTGTAAACAGAAGTCTACGGACACGACCACCGTCCACATGGTAAAAAACTGTCTGGACACGCTCGTGAAATTCTTAACGAAAGAAAGAATCAAGTCTTGCACCTTATCCAAAGACCCCGAAATCGTCGACGCGCTATTGTGGACTAACATAAAAACATACATACGATTAATTACATTAACATCGAATATTACAATAACACTATGCGAGGGGCTCGTCACGATCCCAGAACGTACAAATAGAACGAATATAATAAAAGAACTCCACTCATCGGCAATCGGAGGACATAAGGGCGTCACAAAGACCTACCACCGTATCCTCACCCAATACTACTGGAAAGGCCTAAAAAAGGATGTAAAAAATTTTATCAAATCTTGTCCCGACTGCCAATCCAACAAGCTAGTCCGGGTGAGAGATAAAGCGCCTATGATCCTCACAGATACCCCCGAAAAACCATTTGACAAAATTGCCATCGATATAGTGGGGCCATTGCCGGAAACCAAGCGTGGACACACTTATATCCTCACAATTCTCGATTTATTCAGCAAATTCAGTTTAGCAGTTCCATTGAAACAACAAACAGCCACCGATGTGGCCACAGCGCTCTGCAACCGGCTGATAACCACCTTCGGAGCACCACGTGCCATCTTAACGGACCAAGGCCGGAATTTTATGTCAGAAACATTCAGGGATTTCGCGGAATTTTTTCAAATTAAGCAATTCAAAACGTCTGCGTACCACCCACAATCAAACGGCGCGATCGAACGCAGCCACCACACACTAGTAGAATGCATAAAACACTTTACACAAGACCAGAAAAACTGGGACGAGTTCTTAACGCGCGCCACCTTTTCACATAACACTAGCATACACGAAAGCACAGGCTACACACCATTTGAATTAGTATTCGGCCGAATGGCAACAATGCCATCCGAATTCCCACCGCTTGAAAAAACCGTAACTTACGACGACTACATGGCCAACGTTATGGCAGACTTCAAACAAATACGACAGTTAGTACACCAAAAAGCCCTCAAATATAAGGAAAGGACAAAGAGATACTACGATAAGAGAGTAAAAACCCCGAATTTCGAAGCAGGAGACTTGGTATATCTGCAAAAAGAACCAAGGTTAGGAAAATTTGACGCACACTGGTTAGGCCCGTATAGAATAGTAGAAATTAGCGATAGGAATAACATAGTGCTAGAAATCAAGGAAGGCAAAACAAAAACAGTACATGTAGACAAAATCAAAAAGGCATATGTTACAGATGCCTTGCCTTAATGGCAACAGCAGAGGATACCCCCACCATAACACCGTTGACACGAAATCCTGGGCTACACTCAGAAGCACTTGGCACCCTCCGCTCTTACCACGTCACCTGGACTCTTGCGACCTACATTAACACCCACGGACTCGCGGAACGACGCCTGAAGATACAAGAAAACATAAATGCAATAAGAGAATTTTGCCTCGAACTTAAAAACAAATGTCTGCTAAACGGACAACTCAAAGCCATGCAGGATAGATTGATCACAATAGCAAAAGCCGAGATAACCCTAAACGAATTGGTACCCTCGGCACAACCAGACAAAAGCCCCAACAGAAGGAAACGGGCACCATTCGAATTTGTCGGAAAAATAAATAAAGTACTTTTCGGAACCATGGACAGCGAGGACGCGGACTTGATTAACGACCAAATAAAAGCACTAACAAACACAACGATAGAATTAGCGGAACTAACACAAAGACAAATACATATAATAAAATCGGGCTTCGATATTACTCAAAAGCAAATAACATCCCTACAAGAAAAACTACGCTACGAAACGCAAAAACTGAACTATGAAATAACTATTCTAAAAAACGAAGGGAACATCGTCGAACTTAACCAGAGAGCCGAAAGTGCCTCAATACAAACAGAAGAAAACCTAAACGAACTAGAATCCGACTTGGACACACTCACAAACGCCATTCTCTTCGCAAAACTCGGGCAAATACACCCACGGATCCTAACAGCGAAAGAAATCCTTATTAGCGCGAAAGCCATCGAAAAAGCCGCACCCAACACCGAATTCCCAACCCCATTGGACGCGGAACATGCCCCATCCCTAACATCAATATCTGAACTCAGCGTATTCCACAACGGCAAAAACCTCGTATACGTCCTAACCATCCCACTCCTAGATCCAACCCCATACGAACTATTCCAACACATATCAATACCAATCCGCCAATTCCCAGCAACAAATAGCGGACGTTTTGCGTTTATTAAGCCAACCCACCCCTACACAGCAATCTCAAACGATTTTGGTGATTATTTTAACTTACAAAGGGTCGACAACTGCAAACGTAAGGAATCCGAATACATTTGCGAACAATCGTACCCAGTCAGACACACCAACAACGAAGCCGACTGCGAAGTCCAAATAATTACCAACCCCCAATTCGTTAACCTTGAGTCCTGCGACATTAGACTTAAAACTCTAAAACAAACATATTGGTCGAAAATACCAAACGTAAACACCTGGATATACGCAGCCCCAAAAAAGGAAACGGTATATCTTTTATGCGAAGGTCAAAGCCTAGTAATGGATTCAATTGAAAACTCAGGTCTCATACATATAAGACCAGGATGCCAAATAAAGACCCACACAGCTACATTAACCGCAACATCAGACATAACAACCAGCATGTACGTCGAACTCACACACACGGCAACGCTCAACATTACCGAAATCATAAGGAGATCCGAAAAAACCATCAGAAATACGGACGTCACCGAAGTTCTAGCTGAAGCCGAGAAATTCACCCAACCTTTAAACTTAAACGCCATCTACGACGATTTAACCTCAAACGAAATCGCCCTCAAAACTGTAATAACCGAAGCGAAGGCAATCTCCAAAATGCGCAACCTTAGAAATAAGTTATCTACATTAGAATCAATCTTTAAATATGGCGGAATTAGTATAGGCACAATAGGAATATTCGCGGCAATCGCGTGGAAATTCTCAACGATAGGCAAGGTATTTCAGGTATGCAAAATTCTGTCATGCTTAACGAAACATCGAAAACGCAAACCCCAAATATCAGCCGACACGCACTCAGAACGGAAGATCGAACTTCGCGAGCTCCCCCATCCAACAGGAAAGTTCTTAGCGACCCAAGTAAGCAACTGTAAGGAACTAGTAGTACATACCAAAATACCACAACAGTCAAATGAAAGAATCTACGCGTTAACTTACACTAGGGATTCAGCCCCATAAACGGAAATAGTAACGAGTCACTTAACAACCCTGCCACCACTATGGTCAAGATTCTACGAGTATTAAAATAACATATTTGGTTATGACCAAGTTAGTCGCTTGAAGCCGAGGAAAAAGGTCCCCTCAAACCCGTCCCAGACCCATCCATCCCAACCTTGCATGAACTGAACACAATACACGCAATATATGAACCCCCCCGTCACTCGCACACTAAAAACACATTTACACGAACACATGTATAAAAATACACGCCCTTCACAAGAGGCAAACATTACAAAAGGAACGTTTGGTAACCATCGCCACCATGGAAACATCTCTCAAGTCCATGAACGGCGACCTGGATCCACGTCACGAGTGCCCACAGGTGCCGCACATGCATGTAGCGCCCTGATAAGGCCCAACAACACGGTGATATACCCCGCCCGCCGGAAAACAATTTTTTCTCTATATACCACAACTAACCAACAAAATACGCATCATACCCACAGATAACTGGAAGAAACAAAAAACACACGACCGAACACAAAAAAAAAAGGGAAAAGAAAAAAAAATGGAAACCGTAAAGACCCTATGCCCCTTCTGCCAAAAGAAGGGAAGCGTCCTGAACATGATGTGGCACTTGACAAGCTGCCCCGCCAAAACGAGGCGCAACCGCTCCCTAAGAATCGGATGCCCCCGATGCAGCTCGGTTCAACCATTGGGAAAAATGGAGGCCCATTTGGCCTATTGCATTAGGTATTCATGCACGAAGACAGGCTCCGCCCCCGATGAAGAAAATACAGAAGAAGTAGAAGAAGTAACGGGGGAAAAAGAAACAAAAAAGAAAAAAATAAACGACAAAAACGAAGAAAATACAGAAGAAGTAGAAGAAGTAACGGAGGAAAAAGAAACGAAAAGGGAAAAAATAAACGACAAAAACGAAGAAAATACAGAAGAAGTAGAAGAAGTAACGGAGGAAAAAGAAACAAAAAAGAAAAAAATAAACGACAAAAACGAAGAAAATACAGAAGAAGTAGAAGAAGTAACGGAGAAAAAAGAAACAAAAAAGGAAAAAATAAAAGACAAAAACGAAGAAAATACAGAAGAAGTAGAAGAAGTAACGGGGGAAAAAGAAACAAAAAAGGAAAAAATAAACGACAAAAACGTAGAAAATACAGAAGAAGTAGAAGAAGTAACGGAGGAAAAAGAAACAAAAAAGAAAAAAATAAACGACAAAAACGAAGAAAATACAGAAGAAGTAGAAGAAGTAACGGAGAAAAAAGAAACAAAAAAGGAAAAAATAAACGACAAAAACGAAGAAAATACAGAAGAAGTAGAAGAAGTAACGGAGGAAAAAGAAACAAAAAAGGAAAAAATAAACGACAAAAACGAAGAAAATACAGAAGAAGTAGAGGAAGTAACGGAGGAAAAAGGAACAAAAAAGAAAAAAATAAACGACAAAAACGAAGAAAATACAGAAGAAGTAGAAGAAGTAACGGAGAAAGAAGAAACAAAAGAGGAAAAAGTAGACGAGAAAAAAAAAGCTGACAAGACAACGCTCCCCTCGAATTCCGATGAAACCGAAGAGAACCAGGCAAACGAACTAATATACCACGAACAAGATTTCGATTGGATATGGGAATTACCGCCGCAGGGCCTAGTCCTACTCCTAAGAACAGCACTTAAGGCCGCCGGGAGGCTAATGGACCCGCGTGCATAACAACATTGAATCCACAAACAACTGCCCACAATAAGAGACCAAATTCATAAAAAACGCAAACATAAAAGCGAGGAAGAATTAAGACAACCCCCCTTTTTTTTTACCCCGCTCTTTTTTCCCCTCCCCACATATACATTTATATAATACTTTACGGCATACAAACGCCGAATCTTAATCATTCATATAATACATTACGGCATACAAACGCCGAATTTAATCACTTATATAATACACTTACGGCATACAAACGCCAAATTTAATCATTTATATAATACATTACGGCATACAAACGCCGAATCTTAATCATTTATGTAATACATTTACGGGATACAAACGCCAAAACCAACCACATACCTAACATATTTACGACACACATACGCCAATGCAGCATTAATCACGCAAGTGCCTAACCAATGTAACCAATATCAAAATAAAATACAACATAACGTTATAACCAGCTGAATGCACTTAAACCCCCCCCAGAGCCCATATACCGCACCACATTCCAGCTAACAAGTCCACTATACTAACCCTCCCCCAAAAAATTAATCGGAATTCAGAATCGTTCCAGGTAAAAACTTATAAGGAAACTCTTCCCAGATGACTACCAACCAGGTTTCGGAAAATAAGACGAACGTTAACAAAAACTCAAATTCGGAACACGAACAAGTAATATGGACTAGATAAACGTTAATAAGGAACGCAGAACGGCCGAACACTGACAATACGCAAATTGGGCAAGAAAAGGATTTATACCCCCATGGGAATAGTTAAAGCATCAGCAGGAAACAAGAACATCAGTATCGTTTGATAGCACTTTACTCTGAACATATATCCACACAACCCCCCCCTAATCCCCCATAACAACCAAACCCCTACTAACAAGAACGACTAATATCTCCTGTTCAGTTTGTTCCAGGCTCTCTACCATACACTTAGAGAAAAAACGAGTTACAAAAACAAACCAACCAGAAACAAAAGGAGGACAAACATTATAAACCATGGCGAAGGAAGACAATCACCTAACAAAGGAAAGTGAACTCAGGTTCCCCAGCCAACCACATCCACCCCGCAACTCGAGGATATATATATATTATAACAAACAAAAAAAAAACGCTAAGACACAAACACAACTGACAACGGAGCATGGTTACTCCGCTATTATTATATAGAGTCACACCCAAGAAAAATCGCAATTGTACAAACACAAACATATAACACCAAAATCAGGAGCGGGGACACTCCATTTTCCACTGTATGGAATCGCACACGAAAAATTCAAATTGTTATAGTTCCAATGCAGGAGCATTGTTTTTTTCCCCCAACCGCCGGAGTGTAACGGCCCCATGAAGAAGTTATTATAACGCTATCATCTGTACACCGTAAGCACTTGGGTCAGCACTTTCCGTGCGACCAGGTCGGTTCTCACGCCAACGGTCAAGCCGCTGCACGCCTCGAACAGGCTGCGGCTTCCCTATCAGCGCGGAGGAACACCGCGTAAGGCCCTACTTTTCTGAAGCCTTTGT
>CAXAQZ010000765.1:0-15462 GCA_963971145.1 Sussaba pulchella
AACTCAAATCAACTGAATCAACTGAAAATTAATCAATTATTATCGTTAATACAATTTTTTGTTGAGATTTACACAAAAATATTAATAATCAAACTCGGCAATTGTTATAATATTGCGATATCACGAACATTGCGAAAAAATCGTCATGACTTTTATCATTATTATTATGATTATTATTATTGCTGAAAATTATAATTCAATAAATAATGATTGATCTACCAATTTAGAAAAATATATTCCCACAATTAACCGTTAAAAAAATTTTTTTTAACTCATTGCCGATCGAGTCATTGACAAGAGATGGAGTAGTCACAGCTTTCAAATAGAATGATCAGAAAAAATGATGATGTAAAGTTTAGCGGTTGTCGATGAACGAGGAAATGTCGAGGATTTTATTTCTATCGGAATGTCCGACTGTCCACTCATCTTCACTACTCGACGCCGGACGTCAGTGTCGAGACAGGGTTGCGTCTACATTACGGAGCACGTTGCTCACAATAACTAGTTATATTATACGTTGTTCCATTGTTATTGTAAGTAGGAGCTACTAGCGCCATTTGTTATCAATTGCGTTCGTTACAGCGAAAGGTTTTTTCTTTCTGTTATTTAACGTGAAATTTGTGGTGGATGCGGAAATGCGTTGTTCCGGCAAATGCAAATCGAAGGAGAAAGTGTAAATGGCACGAGTGAATCTCCGGCATGGTAAACACGATGGAGTCGTAATGAAGCAATGAGGGTGATAAACACGTCGGGGATGCTACAACTTTGTACACACCAGTGGGCATCACACTAGAGTACGCGCCGGTGCCGTAATTGCACGAACGTGACTCTTCTCTCGGCCTCTAGAACAATTATTATTAGGGATTCCAAGCCGAAAGAGAAATCGTCGGAGTTTTTTTTCATGGTAGATACATTTTCCAAATCTAATTGATTTGATAATGTAAAAATGGATTTTTTGTGCTTCAGCAGAAAACAATGCACGTGTTTGGGATGTTATTTCGATGCATCCTTTTTATTTATGCCGATTGGTGGCGTTCTAGTAGTGTCCTCACAGATCAGACGGATTAAAAGTACGTAGATTTATTGAAACGTCGGTATTTTTGTATCGTCTAGGATGCTGCGAACTCACGAAAGTAAATTTTTTTTTCTATCTCTTACGGGATACCATCCATTGTTGCAGATAATAACATTATTATATCATAAATCGAATATATATATCTAAATTACCTAATTATGGATACTCTTAATTGATAAGGTGACGCATTTATATGTACATAACTCAATATGGTAGTAATATATAATATACTATTTATAACATTTTAATAATATTGAGAAATCGGAATCTTCAAAGTCCAAGAAGTCTTCTTATCAAACGGATGACGAGGTTGTTAACAGTGGAGAAAAAAAAATACACCAAAATGGAACCTGAAAAGATAACGATGGAGTTTGAACCATTTTGACGGAATTTGAAAACCATAAAGAAAAAAAATTAAAAAACGTTCAAAATACGAGGTGTAGAAGTATGAAACCGGAATCTCCCTATGGATGGTGCTAGCCATCAGATTAGGCACCGTAAGACCACTTCTGCAGCTCCATCATCTCCCTCTAACAGCTAACGAAGATTTCCAACAGACAACAACCCAAGTTCCATACACTGATATACCTTCTGTAACCTTAAACATGTCGAGTTTTGTGCTTACGAACTACGATTTGCGGACAGCATTGGTTTTTTGTTATCATTTGAAGAAAATTGCTGGCGAGTCGCATCGAATGCTTGGCGAAGCTTACGGTGAACATGCCCTTGGTAAAAAACAGTGTTTCGAGTGGTTCAAAAAATTCAACAGCGGTGATTTTCACGTGAGAAACGAAGTACGTGGAAGACCACCGAAAAAGTTTGAAAACAGCGAATTGCAGACATTGTTGGATGAGGACGACGCTCAAACGCAACAACAACTCGCATATCAGTTAAACGTAACACGAAAAGCCGTCTTCATACGTTCAAAAGCCATAAGAAAGATCCAAAAGGCAAAAAAGGCAACACAAAGTGATTTTGCTTCGTGATAATGCACCCGCAAACACACAGCAAAACCGGTCAATAAAACGGTTGAGGCGGTTGGTTGGAAAATACTTTCGCATGCGGCTTACTCACCAGACTTGGCTCCGTCCGATTTCTACTTATTTGCATCAATGGAACACGCACTTGTTGAGCAGTGCTCCACTTCTTACGAAAATGTACGAAAATAACTCGATGACTGGTTTGCCTAAAAAAATCAACAATTTTTTTGGCGTGGCATCCACAAATTGGCGGACAGGTGGAAAAAAATGTGTAGCTAGCGATGGGCTTCGAATAAAATATTTTTTATAATTTTCGAACAACAGACGTGTAGTTTTTACAAAAAAAATCCGCTTTCATACTTCTACACTTGGTCCATGTGAGTTCGATGTTTTCTAATTATCTTCAGTACAGTTTGTTGAGATACTGAAATTTTGTCAAATTTACGATGGACCGTTAATCAGTGACAGTCCCGAGGGCTCTCGCGAATCTTAGTCACCCGCTTGATCATGAAACACCCCGATAGCCCATATGGTGCATTATTCCGGTAAATGGAGAGCCACAAAGTTAACTGCCTCGCTACCACGGTTTCTCCAACCAACCCTGAGTATTCATTACATTTTATCAAGACTCCGGAGCTGCGATAACGACGCGACTCATCCTCGTCTCCGTAACTCTGTCCTTCGTTCGACTTCCACGCTCTTTCGTTATTGCCGATAAAATAAATGACACACGTGGTCCGATAGTTGCCTGTGTTAAATCCATACGAAACCCAAACGTTCCAAGACTTTTCTCGTCAAAAAGAAACAAAAAGTTTTTGAAAAAGTGAAAAAAAACGGATCAAAGGTATTAAGCAGTTAAAACCCACGTCAGAGAAACGACGGAAAAATGTGGAGATGAAGATGAAGAATTTTAAGGTCGGGTCGTAGAATGCGAACTAACGGGACGAAAAATCGAGATAAGAAAACTGACGAAGCGTGGAACGGAGAAAAGTGTGCGGAATGTTTTATCACGTCGAATAATCCTTCGGCAGGATAAACTTTGATAATAAGCTTCATTTTCGTCGAAGCTTTCGATTAATCTCCTTTGTCTTGGCGGGAAGAGTGGAAGGCCGGGAGGGGGCGGGGAAAATTCTCGGCTAGACAAAAAGTGGCAGATTCCTTGCTCGGTACATGCATAATGCATCCGATGATCACTGAGTACTTTTCCGGTGTGACCGAGCGTTCTTATAATTGAGTCCTCAAGTTATCGCGAAAGAAAAATGGTTAAGGAAACGAGACGATGTGAAATGAAAGATGGAAGGTCTCGTTAAACCCAGAATTTCGCAGTTGACGTGTCTATTATTTTTAAACAATAATTTGTTTACGAATGTTTTTCTCCATTATTGAATTAAAGCTATGATTATGAATTCAAATAGTATTTGAAAACAAAACTTCGAGGGTTACTGCGTTATGTAGAAAGCAGATAATTGACGATTTAGTGGTAGAAACATTGATTTCATTGATTGAAGCGCCAGCGATAACGAGACAAATATTTATCAATGAATAATCATTCAATAATGATAAATCAATAAATAAATGTATAAATGAATCATCAAATCAATGAATCAATGGATCAACGAACCAACGAATCTATGACTCAATAGATCAATGAATCAACGAATCAATGAATCAATGGATCAATGAATCAACGAATCAATGAATCAATGAATCAAGGAATCAATGAATCAATGAATTACTAAATCAATGAATCAATGAATCAATGAATCAATGAATCAATGAATCAATGAATCAATGAATCAATGAATCAATGAATCAATGAATCAATGAATCAATGAATCAATGAATCAATGAATCAATGAATCAATGAATCAATGAATCAATGAATCAATGAATCAATGAATCAATGAATCAATGAATCAATGAATCAATGAATCAATGAATCAATGAATCAATGAATCAATGAATCAATGAATCAATGAATCAATGAATCAATGAATCAATGAATCAATGAATCAATGAATCAATGAATCAATGAATCAATGAATCAATGAATCAATGAATCAATGAATCAATGAATCAATGAATCAATGAATCAATGAATCAATGAATCAATGAATCAATGAATCAATGAATCAATGAATCAATGAATCAATGAATCAATGAATCAATGAATCAATGAATCAATGAATCAATGAATCAATGAATCAATGAATCAATGAATCAATGAATCAATGAATCAATGAATCAATGAATCAATGAATCAATGAATCAATGAATCAATGAATCAATGAATCAATGAATCAATGAATCAATGAATCAATGAATCAATGAATCAATGAATCAATGAATCAATGAATCAATGAATCAATGAATCAATGAATCAATGAATCAATGAATCGATGAATCAATGAATCAATGAATCAATGAATCAATGAATCAATGAATCAATGAATCAATGAATCAATGAATCAATGAATCAATGAATCAATGAATCAATGAATCAATGAATCAATGAATCAATGAATCAATGAATCAATGAATCAATGAATCAATGAATCAATGAATCAATGAATCAATGAATCAATGAATCAATGAATCAATGAATCAATGAATCAATGAATCAATGAATCAATGAATCAATGAATCAATGAATCAATGAATCAATGAATCAATGAATCAATGAATCAATGAATCAATGAATCAATGAATCAATGAATCAATGAATCAATGAATCAATGAATCAATGAATCAATGAATCAATGAATCAATGAATCAATGAATCAATGAATCAATGAATCAATGAATCAATGAATCAATGAATCAATGAATCAATGAATCAATGAATCAATGAATCAATGAATCAATGAATCAATGAATCAATGAATCAATGAATCAATGAATCAATGAATCAATGAATCAATGAATCAATGAATCAATGAATCAATGAATCAATGAATCAATGAATCAATGAATCAATGAATCAATGAATCAATGAATCAATGAATCAATGAATCAATGAATCAATGAATCAATGAATCAATGAATCAATGAACCAATGAATCAATGAATCAATGAATCAATGAATCAATGAATCAATGAATCAATGAATCAATGAATCAATGAATCAATGAATCAATGAATCAATGAATCAATGAATCAATGAATCAATGAATCAATGAATCAATGAATCAATGAATCAATGAATCAATGAATCAATGAATCAATGAATCAACGAATCAATGAATCAATGAATCAATGAATCAATGAATCAGTGAATCAATGAATCAATGAATCAATGAATCAATGAATCAATGAATCAATGAATCAATGAATCAATGAATCAATGAATCAATGAATCAATGAATCAATGAATCAATGAATCAATGAATCAATGAATCAATGAATCAATGAATCAATGAATCAATGAATCAATGAATCAATGAATCAATGAATCAATGAATCAATGAATCAATGAATCAATGAATCAATGAATCAATGAATCAATGAATCAATGAATCAATGAATCAATGAATCAATGAATCAATGAATCAATGAATCAATGAATCGATGAATCAATGAATCAATGAATCAATGAATCAATGAATCAATGAATCAATGAATCAATGAATCAATGAATCAATGAATCAATGAATCAATGAATCAATGAATCAATGAATCAATGAATCAATGAATCAATGAATCAATGAATCAATGAATCAATGAATCAATGAATCAATGAATCAATGAATCAATGAATCAATGAATCAATGAATCAATGAATCAATGAATCAATGAATCAATGAATCAATGAATCAATGAATCAATGAATCAATGAATCAATGAATCAATGAATCAATGAATCAATGAATCAATGAATCAATGAATCAATGAATCAATGAATCAATGAATCAATGAATCAATGAATCAATGAATCAATGAATCAATGAATCAATGAATCAATGAATCAATGAATCAATGAATCAATGAATCAATGAATCAATGAATCAATGAATCAATGAATCAATGAATCAATGAATCAATGAATCAATGAATCAATGAATCAATGAATCAATGAATCAATGAATCAATGAATCAATGAATCAATGAATCAATGAATCAATGAATCAATGAATCAATGAATCAATGAATCAATGAATCAATGAATCAATGAATCAATGAATCAATGAATCAATGAATCAATGAATCAATGAACCAATGAATCAATGAATCAATGAATCAATGAATCAATGAATCAATGAATCAATGAATCAATGAATCAATGAATCAATGAATCAATGAATCAATGAATCAATGAATCATTGAATCAATGAATCAATGAATCAATGAATCAACGAATCAATGAATCAATGAATCAATTAATTAACGAATCAATGAATCAATGAATCAATGAATCAATGAATCAGTGAATCAATGAATCAATGAATCAATGAATCAATGAATCAATGAATCAATGAATCAATGAATCAATGAATCAATGAATCAATGAATCAATGAATCACTGAATCAATGAATCAATGAATCAATGAATCAATGAATCAATGAATCGATGAATCAATGAATCAGTGAATCAATGAATCAATGTATCAACGAATCAATGAATCAATGAAGAACGAATAAATACGAAAATGCATAATTCAATGAATGAATACATAAATAGATAAACGAACAAATAAATGAATAAATAAAAAATATCGTTACCCAGAAACAACAAGAGGCAACGAAAGTGTCATAGTTTAAATTTAAAGTTGGAAAATGAATGAGACACGAGGGAGAGTCTGACGTGTCGGAAGTTGAGACAGAAAATTCAGTGTCGAAAAGCTGCTACCGCGACATCGCAACTACGATGCGATCGCCGTGGTGGACTGGCGCGCGTGAGAGGGTTGCAAAGGTGCGCTCAACGAAAACAAGGTACGTGGGGATGGGGTGAACGTGGTTGTGCAGCAACGCCCGACACAACGAGCGACAAAACGAATCAACGAATTCGTATGTGTGTATGTTTCTCGTCGCTGTAACGTCTGACGAAAGACTGATAGAATCACTTATTTACATGAAGCAGAAATCTCTTCCGCTCGGCCGCGTGTGGAACAACTTTTTGAGAGTCGTTATACGTTACACCCGTGTATCGGTACAGTTTTCTCATGATTGAAGACTTTTTACGACATTGCTCGACCGCCCTTACATCTGTAATCCAGTTAGAATACTTTCACCGAGTCTCCAATGCAGCCACGAATTTTTTTACACGGTTTCTTCCAAGCTGAAAACACTATCCAATGATCTTACCTTCGATATAAAAGAACAAATTATATAATTTATTGATTGAATCCGTCATTACTAATAACGAAAATATTGATCGTCGAATTAATTCGTCGATTTGTTTCCATATCTTCAATTTTATTATCAATGGAACGATTGGGTATTACAGTGTCAAACGTCAGACGGGGCTGGCAGTGGGAAAATGTTACGACGATGGCGGAGGAGGGAGGTTCCTTCTCAAGTTTCGAAATTGGCCCGTCGTAATTCCCCATTCCTCCCTCGATCCAGTAGCTCTCGGCGTAGACGGCTGTTACTACCCTACCTACTTTAAAGGCAAGGGACGACCATTAGTGCATCTCGTGTGGTGCGAGGCATCATAGCCCGAAACAGGGTCGAGTCAATGTGCTTGTATATCGTGCCGAGGGGAAAGCAATCTCAAGCTTTTGGAGGTCGATAGAAAGCTACTGCATTTGCTTGTGTTTTGGAACTTTCGTGATTTTCCGGTGGCTCAAGGAGGCAAGCTACGGTAAAACCTTGAAAAAATCGATTCATTTTTTAGCAGTAGCAGTAGTACTCGTAGTAGCAGTGATAACATTTTTTTTTCTAAGCGATCTAACATACATACATACATAAATATTAGGGTGGCTTAAAAATTTTGTTCTGTTTAAAAAAACAAAGTTCCTTTAAATCTTCGAAACGCTTCGACCTATAAAAAAAATTGATGCACTACGTAGTGCACCCTTTTAAACCATGTAACTTTTGTACATAACATTTTTTCGTGCAACGCATGCTTTGGAAGTTATAACGGTGCACACGTTGCGTGCACCACCCTGTATATACGACATGGATGATTTATTTTTATTTTTGTGTTCCTTTCGTATACCCTGTCGGGTTTTTACGTTCTCCCTTCCCAGATTCGTCCTTCCTCCTATCATATCCCTATCCGCACCCCGCAAAGCTAACCCAAGTTCCAGTCGGTCCACAGCCGACTTGGCTACGTTGTACCGCTTTCGCCGTGGGCACGAGGAAAATGTGGAAAACCCGTGCCGCTAGAGACAGCCCTTTATCACTCTGATTCCCCAGTGTAGGAACCGAAGTAATTTTACTTCGGTGCAAGCACCGAGGCCAACGCGCCCGCCGGCGCACGGCTATTGTGAGCGGTCACCCATCCAATTACCGGCCGCAAGAACAACTAATGTATAGTACATTATGACGATAGTACGAAAAAAAAAATTCGGCCGAGTGTGAGTTTGCAGAACGAGCCGAAGGCGAGTGTTGCAATCACACGAGTCCAAAAAATGTTTTTTGTACGAGTATCGTACGAATTTTTATGTCACAAGGTAAAACCGCACTTTTACGCGCAGCATGTCATAAATATATTTTTTGTCCGACCCCCGTTGAAAACGCGCCGTTTCGCGCATGTGCTACCGGCGGAAAGTGGCCGTTTCCAGGGCACTCCGCCAGCGGGCGGAAAATAACTTTTCCGCCCGCCACTGCCGGGTGGGAAAAGCTTTTCCGACCGCCACTGCCGAGCGGGATAGATCCGAGTTGTATAATTGTAATTTAAATTTAGCTCACCGGTGTCAAAAATCCTTCCATTTTATTTCGGAAGAGAATACTAAATAAATTTGCCTAGGAAATAAAAAATGTCATGTTTGCTTTCCTTCTTGTTCATACGAAATCAAAAGTTGCATTTGGTCCGGTCAAGGGGGCTCCACCCCCCTGAAATCCCTTGTTTTTAACAAGGGTAGGTCAAAAAGTACGGTGTGCACCACGGGCGGAGGGCGATTTCCCCTCGGGTGGCAACTTCACACTCGGCGGAATCAACTACTTTCCGCCCTTGATACACAATGCACTATATCATCTGACATGATAAATCTATGCATTTCGCCGTTTTCAATACGGTAATACTCGGTACGTTGCATTAATATTTCTCGAAAACCGTTTTTTTAAATGCGAATCGTGAATTGAGATAACAAGACGACTTAACTAACCGCCACTAAACGAGTCTGTGCTATAAGAATATAGAAAGAGAAGATTCAAAAACTCGAAAAAACGCATGTATCATTAGAGTGGTCCTTATATAGGGTTCGGACGAATTTTGACCCCCCCCCCCCAGATTGGCTCAAAATAATTATAAAAAAAGTTCCCTAAATTGGCAGCCCACCATCTTTAAAACCGGCCATTACCAGCAGGGGTCATTTTTCCCCTTTAAAATACACAGGATCTATCGACTCTCTAGTAATATCCCTATTCGGGTTTTTTGAAATCATCTTAAGAATCCAAGAAGTATCTCAATGAGTCTGTGGCACCTTTGAGCATGAAACGAAAATCTTACGACTTGACTTTGAAATTGTTAATGGGTCGTTCCACGCCGATATATAAACATGTATTTCGGTTTTTTTCTATTCCCGGATGATTTTATCAGAAATTTTTTTAGATTGGAAGTATCGATTATAAAATTCAAAATACTGCTCTGGAAAGCCATATTGGTCATTCCGACTGAATTTTTTTTTCTTCTTTCGTTTCTCCTCTACTTGCCGAATAATTTTATCAAGAGAAAGTTCACAATATTCGATCTCATTCTGAAGATTAAAAACACTGGTCTTAAAATTAATATGGGACATTTAACTAGAAACATTCTTTATTTTTTGTTTTTGGAATTTGTATCAGCCATTTCTTCGAATTTTCGAAAATAAACAGTGTTTCGAGTTGGAATAGCCCATATAAATTTCAAGACCAGTATTTTTAATCTTCAGAATGAGATCGGATATTTTGAACTTTCTTTTGATTAAATTATTCGGCATCTAGAGCAAAAACGAAAGAAGAAAAAAAAACAAATTAAGTCGGAATGACCAATATGGCTTTCAAGATCAGTTTTTCAAATTTTAGGATTGATATTTCAAATCTAAAAAATTTTCTGACAAAATTATCCGGCAATAAGAAAAAACCGAAAAACATGTTTATATATCGGCGTGGAACGACCCATAACCATTTCAAAGTCAAACCGTAAGATTTTTTTCTTCATGCACTAAGGTGCCACGGACTCATTGAGATACTTATTGGATTTTTAAGATGATTTCAAGAGACCCGAATAGGGATATTACTAGAGAGTCGATCAATCCTGTGTATTTTAAAGGGGAAAAATGACCCCTGCTGGCAATGGCCGGTTTCATAGATGGCGGGCTGCCAATTTAGGGAACTTTTTTTTTAATTATTTGGAGCCAATCTGGGGGGGGGGGGGTTCAAAATTCGTCCGAACCCTATATAAGGACCACTCTAATGTATCATGCTCACACCTTCTATTTTGTGCTGAAGTTATAAAATATCATATTTATAAATATTATCCAAAAAAATTTGAGCCATAATAAGCGAGCTCGTGAAAAATTCCGTTGAAAAAATGTATAACTTTGCGAAAACACAACGAAATTTGATTGACCAAAGCTTAAACAATGAAAAAAATTGAAATATAATTATTTTTACCAGCCAACGGTAAAATGCGGTTTAACGGAGTTGGTTCTACCACTGCAAGAGCCTTGTAAACTTTTATCATTAGTCGGTTGACATTCAATGGATAATCGTACTTGAGTAATTGTTGTCGGGTAATTGTTTTGAGACGCTACATCGTCGCTCGATAGTACAGGACGTTTACCGAAATTATTAAAAAAGAATTTAATATGGAGTCAATTACTCAACTTATAATTTAGGCTCGGAACATTCATATCCGTTCTTACAAAATAAATGTTATAATGCCTGATAAGTAAAACCAATCATGCGCAATTATGTGGCATATCTACGTACTTTCCAGCAATGAGCGTGGCGGGCTCGATTGCTTCCCAAAGACGAGACGTTCGCGAAAACGAACGTTTGTGTTAACCACACCGTCGCCAAACTTTAGCTATGGTGCGCCAATTCCGGGCACATTCCCACAGGTGAGACAAACAGTGCTCTCTTGCTTTGCCATACACCCTCCTAAGTGTTGGTTTATGAAACGCGTGTAGCCAATACGCGACCCAAACGCCACCCAAGCACCGTGGAAACGTACGCCCTGTCTGACCCGTGTCAAGCAACATTGTTGTGCTCAGCTATGTATTACCCCGGCTGGAAAAAGAAACTTTTTTTTTCTTTCAATCGAAATTTATTCACGCCAAAGTATCTTCCATCAAGAGAATCATGTCCAAAAATGAGCCCGATCGGACCATTTTTAGGGGCCTCGCAAGATTTTTCTAGTTTTCCCATTTGATTGACATGGGAAGAACGAAAAGTTTCCATTCAAAAAATCGTAGCTCCGCCAATTTTATAGGTACATTGATCCCGTTAATTTCATTTGAAAGCTCTTGAAAAACCGCTTGAAATGGCATGCGAACCATTAGGATCCCATTGCAACTTCCATCAATAATTTTATTGTTTCGTAAGAAATTATCGACGGAAGTTGCAATTGGATTTCAAAGGTCCACACGTAATTTTAAGCGGTTTTTCAAGAACTTTCAAATGGAACTAACCAAATCAATGTACCTATAAATTTGGCGGAGTTACAATTTTTTGAATGGAAACTTTTCGTTCTTCCCATGTTAATCAAATGGGAAAACTAGAAAAATCTTGCGCGACCCCTAAAAATGGTCCGATCGGGCTCATTTTTGGACACGATTCTCTTGATGGAAGATACTTTGGCGTGAAGGTATTTTAATTGAAAGAAAAAAAAGGTTGTTTTTTCAAGCCGCCCTAGTCAGCATACAAACATACGTGCATGCATACTGTTACGTACGAGGTAACGTTTAATTGCGTCTTGGTTTGACCTTAGCAAATGGTAATTCGTCAGGGATACGAGCAAACGATTTGATGTTAAGGGCCACTCTAGAATTTTTGAAAAATCGATTTTTTTTACTGGTCCCTTAGGACCTCAAAAATAATGTCCCAAAAGATGATGGCCGGGAAAAATCTCTAAGTACTCGGTTTTCGAATTTTAGTTGGCCGGAAATATAACTCAGATAATTTTTAACTGATTCACTCGAAATATTTAATATATCTTAAAAAATACATTGTCTATAGAAGTGCGTAGGATTTTTCATAAACATCGCATCGTTTATTTGTTATTAACAATTTTCTGACGATTTTTTGAGCAAATTTACTTCTTTAGAAGTGCTCCATTTGGCTGGAAATCAATATGTCAAAAAAATTGTACGCCTTTCTATAGATGTTATATGTAATCGAAAAAAAAATCATTAGCTCATAATAGTTTAAAAGTTAAAGGACTTGTTTGTTCGGCCGTGGACCCTGGAAAATCGAAGACATCATCGCAAAAACGCTGCACAGTCGCGAGATTTGAAATTACTCGGTTTAAAAAAATTATTGTATACAGTCACTGATATGTATAATAAACACCCTCTATTGTAATCTCAATTTACTCTGTAGTTTTTCTGGAAAAAAAATCCCCTGAAAGCTTATTTTTTCGGCGTCTAGAGTGGCCTAACCCCTTAAGTAAAATTACTTCTTTAAAACGAATATAAAGAAAAGGGATTTCACTGCAACTCAGACACCTTTGAACAGTTGGGGCAAAATTTTATCCCACAATTTTTCAAATCAATTTATGAGGGGAATAAAGAGACACGTATTTCGGGTTTCTCGATTTTAAGTGATCGCCATTGAAATACAGGTGAATTAGATTTTACAACTATTGATGATTTTTGATTTAACTGTACGTAGATCTGATGCATATTGAATAAATGATACATTTTTTTAACTCTCAAAACAAATGGGACCTAAATAGTATATTTCCGTCTTAAGAAAAATTGTAAGCCCAATGCCACAATGTCGTTGATACTGTCAGTCCATGTGACAGAAGATCGAATGAGCTGATATGTCTCCTGTTCGCCAGTTTTTTGTTCTGCAAAAACTGTAAAAAAAAACTCTCCGATTGCTGAACAGCGATGATTCACGGACTTTTCTTTTACTAGGACTTTTTCGTGCGTTTTATTGGTCTGTTTACCATAACAACAGTCGAGAGGTGTGGAAACGCCTACTTTAGCCTCCACGAACACTCCCCAAAAAGCGAGGAAAACGCGGCTGCGTTACATAAAATACTATTTTTTAACTTTATAAGATCTCCAATTTTTAACATATATTAAAAAATTAACGGCCATCCCGCTCCCCTTCAACAGTGCTTTGCGAAAAATGGTAAACGACGTATGTCCTCATTTTCTATTGGAAAATCTTAATACTGAATTTAACGTCTGTATTACTTCTGGTTTTCATAAGAATAGGTGTCTTCATAAAAAAAAAATTAACCACCCCCTTCATTGCATTTCCGAAAAATTGTGAATCACGTATTTCTTCATTTTTCGAGCAGTATCTCGATACCACGTTTCACTTTTGTAACATTTTCGGTTTTTAAAATATAGCTATTGCCACAACGTAATTACCTTCCCTCACCCCCTTTCTCAACCCCTCCACGTTCTTCGGTCAAACGGCTTGAACAGTCAGTCAGTCAGTGACTTTCTTCAATATATGATGATTATTTTTTTTTTTTTTGCACTCAAATAATCAACCCATATCCATTGGGAAATATTTATCTAGATATAAGTAGCCCTCCCATAGTTAAAATCATCGTTTTAGCCAATAAAACGTCAAATTATCTGCTTCCATTTCATCTAGATAATTCGGTAACCCTTAAGGGGTTACATACACTTGTAATTTTCAAAAAATCGAACAGCATCAAATCGAATTATTAGAAGCTGCCAACGATGCGAACGGATTATTATATGGCCCTGGAATAGATGACTCCATGTAAGTTGAAAAAAAACGAAATTTACCACATGTAAAACGCTTTTGAAACTTTAAACGCGTTTTTCTCAAAACTATGTTTTCAAAATCGGTGATCAAGATTTCTCAAAAACGGCTGAACCGATCAGTCTCAAATTTTAACACAACCTTTTTAACTAGATTTTTTAGTAATTAATCGAAGATTTTTTTTCTCCGATAAATATTTTCCATTTTATAAACAATTTAAGGCTTAAATTTTCGTTCAAAATCGAGTCTTTTATTTTGAGAAGTCGCCATTTTGTCAAAAATTATTTTTTCGCTAATTCCTTCGATTAAATACTAGATAATGTATTATATTAACGAAATTTATTTGGTTTTTTCATTTCAGATAATCCGGTCCAGAGATATCGTGATCACCGCAAAATTGGTTTTTTTTTGCGGAACTCTAGGAGATCGGCGATAGCAACATTCGCGATGATTATTTTTACAAATAAAAAATATGAAATATATATTATAAGGTTATTATAATATGTACACCAATTTTCAAATTAATAAATTGAATAGTCTGCGCGAAAAAAATTCTTGAAAATCCGTCTTTTTAAAGCCTTCTAACTGTATGTAACCCCTTAAAGTTAATTTTTCGAATTCATTTTTAATTTACCTCCGTAGCTCGAATTCGATGATAAAGAAATATTGAGAAGTAAATTATTTAAAAAAAATAATAAAGACTCTTTTTCCTTGGCGATAACTCAATGACTCAATCACTCTTATCACAAAAAAACCGGTCACGATCTTGTTGGACACGCACATGATAGGGTTCTGTAAGCTATCTTTATGATACGCAATAATACATCATTCACCTCGACAAATTTGCATGCTTCTGAAAAAGTTCCGTTCGTCATAAAAAAAAGTCTGAAAAAATCCGTTTTTCATAATTTCCATTAGGAATACTAATCGAAAGCTACAGTCTAAATTTTTTTCAGATTTTTTGCATCGATAGGTTAGAGATAAGAGAAAGAGTCGTGATTGGGAGATTATAATGAAAAGGTCCCGAAAGGTTCTTCCATTTCAGAAGAACTATTTAGGGACACCTCATTGTATAGGATAAGGACGAAAAAAAATAATTTCGAGCATACTTTTCAATCTGCCGGAGGAGAGGGGTTGAAATAATTTTCTTTATTTGATAATCTTATAATGTCCGCTTTCGGATCATCAATTTCGTCTTCATACCGAATGAAAGAATGGAAGGACTGTGACATCCCCACCGACAGACGGACAGCCCGATCAACACCATCAGAATTCCCAGACTGCCACGGAACCCTAAAAACGGTTTGAGGTTGTCGTTGACGAGTCAGCGAGTCAGAACACACCCAC
>CAXAQZ010000766.1:0-15000 GCA_963971145.1 Sussaba pulchella
ATAAAGAGATAGAGAGATAGAGAAATAGAGTGATAGAGAGATAGAGAGATAGAGAGATAGAGAGATAGAGAGATAGAAAGATAGAGAGATAGAGAGATAGAGAGATAGAGAGATAGAGAGATAGAGAGATAGAGAGATAGAGAGATAGGGAGATAGAGAGATAGAGACATAGAGAGATAGAGAGATAGAGAGATAGAGAGATATAGAGATAGAGAGATAGAGAGATAGAGAGATAGAGAGATAGAGAGATAGAGAGATACAGAGGTAGAGAGATAGAGAAATAGAGAGATAGAGAAATAGAGAGATAGAGAGATAGAGAGATAGAGAGATAGAGAAATAGAGAGATAGAGAGATAGAGAGATAGAGAGATAGAGAGATGGAGAGATAGAGATATAGAGAGATAGAGAGATAGAGAGATAGAACGATAGAGAGATAGAGAGATAAAGAGATAGAGAGATAGAAAGATAGAAAGATAGAGAGATAGAGAGGTAGAGAGATAGAGAGATAGAGAGATAGAGAGAAAGAGAGATAGAGAGATAGAGAGATAGAGAGATAGAGAGATAGAGAGATAGAGAGATAGAGAGATAGAGACATAGAGAGATAGAGAGATAGAGAGATAGAGAGATAGAAGGATAGAGAGATAGAGGGATAGAGAAATGGAGAGATAGAGAGATAGAGAGATAGAGAGATAGAGAGATGGAGAGATAGACAGATAAAGAGATAGAGAGTTAGGAAAATAGAGAGATAGAGAGATATGAAATCAGAGAGATAGAGAGATAGAGAGATAGAGAGATAGAGAGATGGAGAGATGGAGAGGTAGAGAGATAGAGAAATAGAAAGATAGAGAGATAGAGAGATAGGGAGATAGAAAGATAGAGAGATAGAGAGATAGAGAGATAGAGAGATAGAGAGATAGAGAGATAGAGAGATAGAGAGATAGAGAGATAGAGAGATAGAGAGATAGAGAGATAGAGAGATAGAGAGATAGAGAGATAGAGAGATAGAGAGATAGAGAGATAGAGAGATAGAGAGATAGAGAGATAGAGAGATAGAGAGATAGAGAGATAGAGAGATAGAGAGATAGAGAGATAGAGAGATAGAGAGATAGAGAGATAGAGAGATAGAGAGATAGAGAGATAGAGAGATAGAGAGATAGAGAGATAGAGAGATAGAGAGATAGAGAGATAGAGAGATAGAGAGATAGAGAGATAGAAAGATAGAGAGATAGAGAGATAGAGAGATAGAGAGATAGAGAGATAGAGAGATAGAGAGATAGAGAGATAGAGAGATAGAGAGATAGAGAGATAGAGAGATCGAGAGATAGAGAGATAGAGAGATAAAGAGATAGAAAGATAGATAGATAGAGAGATAGAAAGATAGAGAGATAGAGAGATACAGGGATAGAGAGATAGAGAGATAGAGAGATAGAGAGACAGAGAGATAGAAAGATGGAGAGATAGAGGAAATAGAGAGATAAAGAGATAAAGAGATAAACAGATAAAGAGATAAAGAGATAAAGAGATAGAGAGATAAAGAGATGAAGAGATAAAGAGATAAAGAGATAAAGAGATAAAGAGATAAAGAGATAAAGAGATAAAGAGATAAAGAGATAAAGAGATAAAGAGATAAAGAGATAGAGAGATAAAGAGATAAAGAGATAAAGAGATAAAGAGATAAAGAGATAAAGAGATAAAGAGATAAAGAGATAAAGAGATTCAGAGATAAAGAGGTAAAGAGATAAAGAGATAAAGAAATAGAAAGATAGAGAGATAGAGAGATAGAGAGATAGAGAGATAGAGAGATAGAGAGATAGAGAGATAGAGAGATAGAGAGATAGAGAGATAGAGAGATAGAGAGATAGAGAGATAGAAAGATAGAGAGATAGAGAGATAGAGAGATAGAGAGATAGAGAGATAGAGAGATAGAGAGATAGAGAGATAGAGAGATAGAGAGATGGAAAGATAGAGAGATAGAGAGATAGAGAGATAGAGAAATAGAGTGATAGAGAGATAGAGAGATAGAGAGATAGAGAGATAGAGAGATAGAGAGATAGAGAGATAGAGAGATAGAGAGATAGAGAGATAGAGAGATAGAGAGATAGAGAGATAGAGAGATAGAGAGATAGAGAGATAGAGAGATAGAGAGATAGAGAAATAGAGAGATAGAGAAATAAAGAGATAGAGAGATAGAGAGATAGAGAGATAAAGAGATAGAAAGATAGAAAGATAGAGAGATAGAGAGATAGAGAGATAGAGAGATAGAGAGATAGAGAGATAGAGAGATAGAGAGATAGAGAGATAGAGAGATAGAGAGATAGAGAGATAGAGAGATAGAGAGATAGAGAGATAGAGAGATAGAGAGATAGAGAGATAGAGAGATAGAGAGATAGAGAGATAGAGAGATAGAGAGATAGAGAGATAGAGAGATAGAAAGATAGAGACATAGAGAGATAGAGTAATAGCGAGATAGAAAGATATAGGGATAGAGGAATAGAGAGATAGAGAGATAGAGAGATAGAGAGATAGAGAGATAGAGAGATAGAGAGATAGAGAGATAGAGAGATAGAGAGATAGAGAGATAGAGAGATAGAGAGATAGAGAGATAGAGAGATAGAGAGATAGAGAGATAGAGAGATAGAGAGATAGAGAGATAGAGAGATAGAGAGATAGAGAGATAGAGAGATAGAGAGATAGAGAGATAGAGAGATAGAGAGATAGAGAGATAGAGAGATAGAGAGATAGAGAGATAGAGAGATAGAGAGATAGAAAGATAGAGGAGATAGAGAGATAGAGAGATAGAGAGATAGAGAGATAGAGAGATAGAGAGATAGAGAGATAGAGAGATAGAGAGATAGAGAGATAGAGAGATAGAGAGATAGAGAGATAGAGAGATAGAGAGATAGAGAGATAGAGAGATAGAGAGATAGAGAGATAGAGAGATAGAGAGATAGAGAGATAGAGAGATAGAGAGATAGAGAGATAGAGAGATAGAGAGATAGAAAGATAGAGAGATAGAGAGATAGAGAGATAGAGAGATAGACAGATAAAGAGATAGAGAGATAGGAAAATAGAGAAATAGAGAGATATGAAATCAGAGAGATAGAGAGATAGAGAGATTCAGAGATAAAGAGATAAAGAGATAAAGAGATAAAGAAATAGAAAGATAGAGAGATAGAGAGATAGAGAGATAGAGAGATAGAGAGATAGAGAGATAGAGAGATAGAAAGATAGAGAGATAGAGAGATAGAGAGATAGAGAGATAGAGAGATAGAGAGATAGAGAGATAGAGAGATAGAGAGATAGAGAGATAGAGAGATAGAGAGATAGAGAGATAGAGAGATAGAGAGATAGAGAGATAGAGAGATGGAGAGATAGAGAGATAGAGAGATAGAGAGATAGAGAGATAGAGAGATAGAGAGATAGAGAGATAGAGAGATAGAGAGATAGAGAGATAGAGAGATAGAGAGATAGAGAGATAGAGAGATAGAGAGATAGAGAGATAGAGAGATAGAGAGATAGAGAGATAGAGAGATAGAGAGATAGAGAGATAGAGAGATAGAGAGATAGAGAGATAGAGAGATAGAGAGATAGAGAGATAGAGAGATAGCGAGATAGAGAGATAGAGAGATAGAGAGATAGAGAGATAGAGAGATAGAGAGATAGAGAGATAGAGAGATAGAGAGATAGAGAGATAGAGAGATAGAGAGATAGAGAGATAGAGAGATAGAGAGATAGAGAGATAGAGAAATAGAGAGATAGAGAAATAGAGAGATAGAGAGATAGAGAGATAGAGAGATAAAGAGATAGAGAGATAGAAAGATAGAGAGATAGAGAGATAGAGAGATAGAGAGATAGAGAGATAGAGAGATAGAGAGATAGAGAGATAGAGAGATAGAGAGATAGAGAGATAGAGAGATAGAGAGATAGAGAGATAGAGAGATAGAGAGATAGAGAGATAGAAAGATAGAGAGATAGAGAGATAGAGAGATAGAAAGATAGAGACATAGAGAGATAGAGTAATAGCGAGATAGAAAGATATAGGGATAGAGGAATAGAGAGATAGAGAGATAGAGAGATAGAGAGATAGAGAGATAGAGAGATAGAGAGATAGAGAGATAGAGAGATAGAGAGATAGAGAGATAGAGAGATAGAGAGATAGAGAGATAGAGAGATAGAGAGATAGAGAGATAGAGAGATAGAGAGATAGAGAGATAGAGAGATAGAGAGATAGAGAGATAGAGAGATAGAGAGATAGAGAGATAGAGAGATAGAGAGATAGAGAGATAGAGAGATAGAGAGATAGAAAGATAGAGGAGATAGAGAGATAGAGAGATAGAGAGATAGAGAGATAGAGAGATAGAGAGATAGAGAGATAGAGAGATAGAGAGATAGAGAGATAGAGAGATAGAGAGATAGAGAGATAGAGAGATAGAGAGATAGAGAGATAGAGAGATAGAGAGATAGAGAGATAGAGAGATAGAGAGATAGAGAGATAGAGAGATAGAGAGATAGACAGATAAAGAGATAGAGAGATAGGAACATAGAGAAATAGAGAGATATGAAATCAGAGAGATAGAGAGATAGAGAGATAGAGAGATGGAGAGATGGAGAGGTAGAGAGATAGAGAAATAGAAAGATAGAGAGATAGAGAGATAGAGAGATAGAGAGATAGAGAGATAGAGAGATAGAGAGATAGAGAGATAGAGAGATAGAGAGATAGAGAGATAGAGAGATAGAGAGATAGAGAGATAGAGAGATAGAGAGATAGAGAGATAGAGAGATAGAGAGATAGAGAGATAGAGAGATAGAGAGATAGAGAGATAGAGAGATAGAGAGATAGAGAGATAGAGAGATAGAGAGATAGAGAGATAGAGAGATAGAGAGATAGAGAGATAGAGAGATAGAGAGATAGAGAGATAGAAAGATAGATAGATAGAGAGATAGAAAGATAGAGAGATAGAGAGATACAGGGATAGAGAGATAGAGAGATAGAGAGATAGAGAGATAGAGAGATAGAAAGATGGAGAGGTAGAGAGATAGAGGAAATAGAGAGATAAAGAGATAAAGAGATAAAGAGATAAAGAGATAAAGAGATAAAGAGATAAAGAGATAAAGAGATAAAGAGATAAAGAGATAAAGAGATAAAGAGATGAAGAGATAAAGAGATAAAGAGATATAGAGATAAAGAGATAAAGAGATAAAGAGATAAAAAGATAAAGAGATAAAGAGATAAAGAGATAAAGAGATAAAGAGATAAAAAGATTCAGAGATAAAGAGATAACGAGATAAAGAGATAAAGAGATAAAGAGATAGAAAGATAGAGGAGATAGAGAGATAGAGAGATAGAGAGATAGAGAGATAGAGAGATAGAGAGATAGAGAGATAGAGAGATAGAGAGATATAGAGATAGAGAGATAGAGAGATAGAGAGATCGAGAGATAGAGAGATAGAGAGATAGAGAAATAGAGAGATAGAGAAATAGAGAGATAGAGAGATAGAGAGATAGAGAGATAGAGAGATAGAGAGATAGAGAGATAGAGAGATAGAGAGATGGAGAGATAGAGATATAGAGAGATAGAGAGATAGAGAGATAGAACGATAGAGAGATAGAGAGATCAAGAGATAGAGAGATAGAGAGATAGAAAGATAAAGAGATAGAGAGATAGAGAGGTAGAGAGATAAAGAGATAAAGAGATAAAAAGATAAAGAGATAAAGAGATAAAGAGATAAAGAGATAAAGAGATAAAGAGATAAAGAGATAAAGAGATAAAGAGATAAAGAGATAAAGAGATAAAGAGATAAAGAGATAAAGAGATAAAGAGATAAAGAGATAAAGAGATAAAGAGATAAAGAGATAAAGAGATAAAGATATAGAGAGATAGAGAAATAGAGTGATAGAGAGATAGAGAGATAGAGAGATAGAAAGATAGAGAGATAGAGAGATAGAGAGATAGAGAGATAGAGAGATAGAGAGATAGAGAGATAGAGAGATAGAGAGATAGGGAGATAGAAAGATAGAGACATAGAGAGATAGAGAGATAGAGAGATAGAGAGATAGAGAGATATAGAGATAGAGAGATAGAGAGATAGAGAGATAGAGAGATAGAGAGATAGAGAGATAGAGAGATAGAGAGATAGAGAGATAGAGAAATAGAGAGATAGAGAAATAGAGAGATAGAGAGATAGAGAGATAGAGAGATAGAGAGATAGAGAGATAGAGAGATAGAGAGATAGAGAGATAGAGAGATAGAGAGATAGAGAGATAGAGAGATAGAGAGATAGAGAGATAGAGAGATGGAGAGATAGAGATATAGAGAGATAGAGAGATAGAGAAATAGAGAGATAGAACGATAGAGAGATAGAGAGATAAAGAGATAGAGAGATAGAGAGATAGAAAGATAGAGTGATAGAGAGGTAGAGAGATAGAGAGATAGAGAGATAGAGAGATCAAGAGATAGAGAGATAGAGAGATAGAGAGATAGAGAGATAGAGAGATAGAGAGATAGAGAGATAGAGAGATAGAGACATAGAGAGATAGAGAGATAGAGAGATAGAAAGATAGAGAGATAGAGGGATAGAGAAATGGAGAGATAGAGAGATAGAGAGATAGAGAGATAGAGAGATAGAGAGATGGAGAGATAGACAGATAAAGAGATAGAGAGTTAGGAAAATAGAGAGATAGAGAGATATGAAATCAGAGAGATAGAGAGATGAAGAGATGGACAAATAGAGAGATAGAGAAATAGAAAGATAGAGAGATAGAGAGATAGAGAGATAGAGAGATAGAGAGATAGAGAGATAGAGAGATAGAGAGATAGAGAGATAGAGAGATAGAGAGATAGAGAGATAGAGAGATAGAGAGATAGAGAGATAGAGAGATAGAGAGATAGAGAGATAGAGAGATAGAGAGATAGAGAGATAGAGAGATAGAGAGATAGAGAGATAGAGAGATAGAGAGATAGAGAGATAGAGAGATAGAGAGATAGAGAGATAGAGAGATAGAGAGATAGAGAGATAGAGAGATAGAGAGATACAGGGATAGAGAGATAGAGAGATAGAGAGATAGAGAGATAGAAAGATGGAGAGGTAGAGAGATAGAGGAAATAGAGAGATAAAGAGATAAAGAGATAAAGAGATAAAGAGATAAAGAGATAAAGAGATAAAGAGATAAAGAGATAAAGAGATAAAGAGATAAAGAGATAAAGAGATAAAGAGATAAAGAGATAAAGAGATAAAGAGATGAAGAGATAAAGAGATAAAGAGATATAGAGATAAAGAGATAAAGAGATAAAGAGATAAAGAGATAAAGAGATAAAGAGATAAAGAGATAAAGAGATAAAGAGATAAAAAGATTCAGAGATAAAGAGATAACGAGATAAAGAGATAAAGAGATAAAGAGATAGAAAGATAGAGGAGATAGAGAGATAGAGAGATAGAGAGATAGAGAGATAGAGAGATAGAGAGATAGAGAGATAGAGAGATAGAGAGATATAGAGATAGAGAGATAGAGAGATAGAGAGATCGAGAGATAGAGAGATAGAGAGATAGAGAAATAGAGAGATAGAGAAATAGAGAGATAGAGAGATAGAGAGATAGAGAGATAGAGAGATAGAGAGATAGAGAGATAGAGAGATAGAGAGATAGAGAGATGGAGAGATAGAGATATAGAGGGATAGAGAGATAGAGAGATAGAACGATAGAGAGATAGAGAGATCAAGAGATAGAGAGATAGAGAGATAGAAAGATAGAGAGATAGAGAGATAGAGAGGTAGAGAGATAAAGAGATAAAGAGATAAAAAGATAAAGAGATAAAGAGATAAAGAGATAAAGAGATAAAGAGATAAAGAGATAAAGAGATAAAGAGATAAAGAGATAAAGAGATAAAGAGATAAAGAGATAAAGAGATAAAGAGATAAAGAGATAAAAAGATAAAGAGATAAAGAGATAGAGAGATAGAGAAATAGAGTGATAGAGAGATAGAGAGATAGAGAGATAGAAAGATAGAGAGATAGAGAGATAGAGAGATAGAGAGATAGAGAGATAGAGAGATAGAGAGATAGAGAGATAGAGAGATAGAGAGATAGGGAGATAGAGAGATAGAGACATAGAGAGATAGAGAGATAGAGAGATAGAGAGATAGAGAGATATAGAGATAGAGAGATAGAGAGATAGAGAGATAGAGAGATAGAGAGATAGAGAGATAGAGAGATAGAGAAATAGAGAGATAGAGAAATAGAGAGATAAAGAGATAGAGAGATAGAGAGATAGAGAGATAGAGAGATAGAGAGATAGAGAGATAGAGAGATAGAGAGATAGAGAGATAGAGAGATAGAGAGATAGAGAGATAGAGAGATAGAGAGATGGAGAGATAGAGATATAGAGAGATAGAGAGATAGAGAAATAGAGAGATAGAACGATAGAGAGATAGAGAGATAAAGAGATAGAGAGATAGAGAGATAGAAAGATAGAGTGATAGAGAGGTAGAGAGATAGAGAGATAGAGAGATCAAGAGATAGAGAGATAGAGAGATAGAGAGATAGAGAGATAGAGAGATAGAGAGATAGAGAGATAGAGAGATAGAGACATAGAGAGATAGAGAGATAGAGAGATAGAAAGATAGAGAGATAGAGGGATAGAGAAATGGAGAGATAGAGAGATAGAGAGATAGAGAGATAGAGAGATAGAGAGATGGAGAGATAGACAGATAAAGAGATAGAGAGTTAGGAAAATAGAGAGATAGAGAGATATGAAATCAGAGAGATAGAGAGATGAAGAGATGGAGAAATAGAGAGATAGAGAAATAGAAAGATAGAGAGATAGAGAGATAGAGAGATAGAGAGATAGAGAGATAGAGAGATAGAGAGATAGAGAGATAGAGAGATAGAGAGATAGAGAGATAGAGAGATAGAGAGATAGAGAGATAGAGAGATAGAGAGATAGAGAGATAGAGAGATAGAGAGATAGAGAGATAGAGAGATAGAGAGATAGAGAGATAGAGAGATAGAGAGATAGAGAGATAGAGAGATAGAGAGATAGAGAGATAGAGAGATAGAGAGATAGAGAGATAGAGAGATAGAGAGATAGAGAGATAGAGAGATAGAGAGATAGAGAGATAGAGAGATAGAGAGATAGAGAGATAGAGAGATAGAGAGATAGAGAGATAGAGAGATAGAGAGATAGAGAGATAGAGAGATAGAGAGATAGAGAGATAGAGAGATAGAGAGATAGAGAGATAGAGAGATAGAGAGATAAAGAGATAGAGAGATAGAGAGATCGAGAGATAGAGAGATAGAGAGATAGAGAGATAGAAAGATAGATAGATAGAGAGATAGAAAGATAGAGAGATAGAGAGATACAGGGATAGAGAGATAGAGAGATAGAGAGACAGAGAGATAGAAAGATGGAGAGATAGAGGAAATAGAGAGATAAAGAGATAAAGAGATAAAGAGATAAAGAGATAAAGAGATAAAGAAATAAAGAGATAAAGAGATAAAGAGATAAAGAGATAAAGAGATAAAGAGATAAAGAGATAAAGAGATAAAGAGATAAAGAGATAAAGAGATAAAGAGATAAAGAGATAAAGAGATAAAGAGATAAAGAGATAAAGAGATAAAGAGATAAAGAGATAAAGAGATAAAGAGATAAAGAGATAAAGAGATAAAGAGATAAAGAGATAAAGAGATAAAGAGATAAAGAGATAAAGAGATAAAGAGATAAAGAGATAAAGAGATAAAGAGATAAAGAGATAAAGAGATAAAGAGATAAAGAGATAAAGAGATAAAGAGATAAAGAGATAAAGAGATAAAGAGATAAAGAGATAAAGAGATAAAGAGATAAAGAGATAAAGAGATAAAGAGATAAAGAGATAAAGAGATAAAGAGATAAAGAGATAAAGAGATAAAGAGATAAAGAGATAAAGAGATAAAGAGATAAAGAGATAAAGAGATAAAGAGATAAAGAGATAAAGAGATAAAGAGATAAAGAGATAAAGAGATAAAGAGATAAAGAGATAAAGAGATAAAGAGATAAAGGGATAAAGAGATAAAGAGATAAAGAGATAAAGAGATAAAGAGATAGAGAGATAAAGAGATAAAGAGATAAAGAGATAAAGAGATAAAGAGATAAAGAGATAAAGAGATAAAGAGATAAAGAGATAAAGAGATAAAGAGATAAAGAGATAAAGAGATAAAGAGATAAAGAGATAAAGAGATAAAGAGATTCAGAGATAAAGAGATAAAGAGATAAAGAGATAAAGAGATAAAGAGATAAAAAAATAGAAAGATAGAGAGATAGAGAGATAGAGAGATAGAGAGATAGAGAGATAGAGAAATAGAGAGATAGAGAGATAGAAAGATAGAGAGATAGAGAGATAGAGAGATAGAGAGATAAAGAGATAGAGAGATAGAGAGATAGAGAGATAGAGAGATAGAGAGATAGAGAGATAGAGAGATAGAGAGATAGAGAGATAGAGAGATAGAGAGATAGAGAGATAGAGAGATAGAGAGATAGAGAGATAGAGAGATAGAGAGATAGAGAGATAGAGAGATAGAGAGATAGAGAGATAGAGAGATAGAGAGATAGAGAGATTGAGAGATTGAGAGATTGAGAGATTGAGAGATTGAGAGATAGAGAGATAGAGAGATAGAGAGATAAAGAGATAGAGAGATAGGAAAATAGAGAGATAGAGAGATATGAAATCAGAGAGATAGAGAGATAGAGAGATAGAGAGATGGAGAGGTAGAGAGATAGAGAAATAGAAAGATAGAGAGATAGAGTGATAGAGAGATAGAGAGATAGAGAGATAGAGAGATAGAGAGATAGAAAGATAGATAGATAGAGAGATAGAAAGATAGAGAGATAGAGAGATAAAGGGATAGAGAGATAGAGAGATAGAGAGATAGAGAGATAGAGAGATAGAAAGATGGAGAGGTAGAGAGATAGAGGAGATAGAGAGATAAAGAGATAAAGAGTCAAAGAGATAAAAAGATAGAGATAAAAAGATAGAGAGATACAGAAATAGAGTGATAGAGAGATAGAGAGATAGAGAGATAGAAAGATAGAGAGATAGAGAGATAGAGAGATAGAGAGATAGAGAGATAGAGAGATAGAGAGATAGAAAGATAAAGAGATAGAGAGATAGAGAGATAGAGAGATAGAGAGATAGAGAGATAGAGAAATAGAGAGATAGAGAGATAGAGAGATAGAGAGATATAGAGATAGAGAGATAGAGACATAGAGAGATAGAGAGATAGAGAGATAGAGAGATAGAGAGATAGAGAAATAGAGAGATAGAGAAATAGAGAGATAGAGAGATAGAGAGATAGAGAGATAGAGAGATAGAGAGATAGAGAGATAGAGAGATAGAGAGATAGACAGATAGAGAGATAGAGAGATAGAGAGATAGAGAGATAGAGAGATAGAGAGATAGAAAGATAGAGAGATAGAGAGATAGAGAGATAGAGAGATAGAGAGATAGAAAGATAGAGAGATAGAGAGATAGAGAGATAGAGAGATAGAGAGATAGGGAGAAAGAGAGATAGAGAGATAGAGAGATAGAGAGATAGAGAGATAGAGAGATAGAGAGATAGAGACATAGAGAGATAGAGAGATAGAGAGATAAGAAGATAGAGAGATAGAGGGATAGAGAAATGGAGAGATAGAGAGATAGAGAGATAGAGAGATAGAGAGATAGAGAGATAGAGAGATAGAGAGATAGAGAGATAGAAAGATGGAGAGGTAGAGAGATAGAGGAAATAGAGAGATAAAGAGATAAAGAGATAAAGAGATAAAGAGATAAAGAGATAGAGGGATAAAGAAATGGAGAGATAAAGAGATAGATAGATAGAGAGATAGAGAGATAGAAAGATAGAGAGATAGAGAGATAGAGAGATAGACAGATAAAGAGATAGAGAGTTAGGAAAATAGAGAGATAGAGAGATATGAAATCAGAGAGATAGAGAGATAGAGAGATAGAGAGATGGAGAGATGGAGAGGTAGAGAGATAGAGAAATAGAAAGATAGAGAGATAGAGAGATAGAGAGATAGAAAGAAAGAGAGATAGAGAGGTAGAGAGATAGAGAGATAGAGAGAAAGAGAGATAGAGAGATAGAGAGATAGAGAGATAGAGAGATAGAGAGATAAAGAGATAGAAAGATAGATAGATAGAGAGATAGAAAGATAGAGAGATAGAGAGATACAGGGATAGAGAGATAGAGAGATAGAGAGATAGAGAGATAGAGAGATAGAAAGATGCAGAGATAGAGGAAATAGAGAGATAAAGAGATAAAGAGATAAAGAGATAAAGAGATAAATAGATAAAGAGATAAAGAGATAAAGAGATAAAGAGATAAAGAGATAAAGAGATAAAGAGATAAAGAGATAAAGAGATAAAGAGATAAAGAGATAAAGAGATAAAGAGATAAAGAGATAAAGAGATAAAGAGATAAAGAGATAAAGAGATAAAGAGATAAAGAGATAAAGAGATAAAGAGATAAAGAGATAAAGAGATAAAGAGATAAAGAGATAAAGAGATAAAGAGATAAAGAGATAAAGAGATAAAGAGATAAAGAGATAAAGAGATAAAGAGATAAAGAGATATAGAGATAAAGAGATAAAGAGATGAAGAGATAAGGAGATAAAGAGATAAAGAGATAAAGAGATAAAGAGATAAAGAGATAAAGAGATAAAGAGATAAAGAGATAAAGAGATAAAGAGATAAAGAGATAAAGAGATAAAGAGATAAAGAGATCAAGAGATAAAGAGATAAAGAGATAAAGAGATAAAGAGATAAAGAGATAAAGAGATAAAGAGATAAAGAGATAAAGAGATAAAGAGATAAAGAGATAAAGAGATAAAGAGATAAAGAGATAAAGAGATAAAGAGATAAAGAGATAAAGAGATAAAGAGATAAAGAGATAAAGAGATAAAGAGATAAAGAGATAAAGAGATAAAGAGATAAAGAGATAAAGAGATAAAGAGATAAAGAGATAAAGAGATAAAGAGATAAAGAGATAAAGAGATAAAGAGATAAAGAGATAAAGAGATGAAGAGATAAAGAGATAAAGAGATAAAGAGATAAAGAGATAAAGAGATAAAGAGATAAAGAGATAAAGAGATAAAAAGATAAAGAGATAAAGAGATAAAGAGATAAAGAGATAAAGAGATGAAGAGATAAAGAGATAAAGAGATAAAGAGATAAAGAGATAAAGAGATAAAGAGATAAAGAGATAAAGAGATAAAGAGATAAAGAGATAAAGAGATAAAGAGATAAAGAGATAAAGAGATAAAGAGATAAAGAGATCAAGAGATAAAGAGGTAAAGAGATAAAGAGATAAAGAGATAAAGAGATTGAGAGATAAAGAGATAAAGAGATAAAGAGATAAAGAGATAGAAAGATAAAGAGATAGAGAGATAGAGAGATAGAGAGATAGAGAGATAGAGAGATAGAGAGATAGAGAGATAGAGAGATAGAGAAATAGAGAGATAGAGAGATAGAGAGATAGAGAGATAGAGAGATAGAGAGATAGAGAGATAGAGAGATAGAGAGATAGAGAGATAGAGAGATAGAGAGATAGAGAGATAGAGAGATAGAGAGATAGAGAGATAGAAAGATAGAGAGATAGAGAGATAGAGAGATAGAGAGATAGAGAGATAGAGAGATAGAGAGATTGAGAGATAGAGAGATAGAGAGATAGAGAGATAGAGAGATAGAGAGATAGAGAGATAAAGAGATAGAGAGATAGGAAAATAGAGAGATAGAGAGATATGAAATCAGAGAGATAGAGAGATAGAGAGATAGAGAGATGGAGAGGTAGAGAGATAAATAAATAGAAAGATAGAGAGATAGAGAGATAGAGAGATAGAGAGATAGAGAGATAGAGAGATAGAGAGATAGAGAGATAGAGAGATAGAGAGATAGAGAGATAGAGAGATAAAGAGATAGAGAGATAGAGAGATAGAGAGATAGAGAGATAGAGAGATAGAGAGATAGAGAGATAGAGAGATAGAGAGATAGAGAGATAGAAAGATAGATAGATAAAGAGATAGAAAGATAGAGAAATAGAGAGATAAAGGGATAGAGAGATAGAGAGATAGAAAGATGGAGAGGTAGAGAGATAGAGGAGATAGAGAGATAAAGAGATAAAGAGTTTAAGAGATAAAGAGATAAAGAGATAAAGAGATAAAGAGATAAAGAGATAGAGAGATAGAAAAATAGAGTAATAGAGAGATAGAGAGATAGAGAGATAGAAAGATAGAGAGATAGAGAAATAGAGAGATAGAGAGATGGAGAGATAGAGAGATAGAGAGATAGAGAGATAGAGAGATAGAGAGATAGAGAGATAGAGAGATAGAGAGATAGAGAGATAAAGAGATAAAGAGTTAAAGAGATAAAGAGATAAAGAGATAAAGAGATAGAGAAATAGAGTGATAGAGAGATAGAGAGATATAGAGATAGAGAGATAGAGACATAGAGAGATAGAGAGATAGAGAGATAGAGAGATAGAGAGATAGAGAGATAGAGAGATAGAGAGATAGAGAGATAGAGAAATAGAGAGATAGAGAGATAGAGAAATAGAGAGATAGAGAGATAGAAAGATAGAGAGATAGAGAGATAGAGAGATAGAGAGATAGAGAGATAGAGAGATAGAGAGATAGAGAGATAGAGAGATAGAGAGATAGAGAGATAGAAAGATAGAGAGATAGAGAGATAGAGAGATAGAGAGATAGAGAGATAGAGAGATAGAAAGATAGAGAGATAGAGAGATAGAGAGATAGAGAGATAGAGAGATAGAGGAAAAGAGAGATAGAGAGATAGAGAGATAGAGAGATAGAGAGATAGAGAGATAGAGAGATAGAGAGATAGAGAGATAGAGAGATAGAGAGATAGAGAGATAGAGAGATAGAGAGATAGAGAGATAGAGAGATAGAGACATAGAGACATAGAGAGATAGAGAGATAGAGAGATAGAAAGATAGAGAGATAGAGGGATAGAGAAATAAAG
>CAXAQZ010000766.1:30000-35866 GCA_963971145.1 Sussaba pulchella
AGAGATACAGAGATAAAGAGATACAGAGATAAAGAGATTCAGAGATAAAGAGATAAAGAGATAAAGAGATAGAAAGATAAAGAGATAGAGAGATAGAGAGATAGAGAGATAGAGAGATAGAGAGATAGAGAGATAGAGAGATAGAGAGATAGAGAGATAGAGAGATAGAGAGATAGAGAGATAGAGAGATAGAGAGATAGAGAGATAGAGAGATAGAGAGATAGAGAGATAGAGAGATAGAGAGATAGAGAGATAGAGAGATAGAGAGATAGAGAGATAGAGAGATAGAGAGATAGAGAGATAGAGAGATAGCGAGATAGAGAGATAGAGAGATAGAGAGATAGAGAGATAGAGAGATAGAGAGATAGAGAGATAGAGAGATAGAGAGATAGAGAGATAGAGAGATAGAGAGATAGAGAGATAGAGAGATAGAGAGATAGAGAGATAGAAAGATAGAGAGATAGAAAGATGGAGAGGTAGAGAGATAGAGGAGATAGAGAGATAAAGAGATAAAGAGTTAAAGAGATAAAGAGATAAAGAGATAAAGAGATAAAGAGATAAAGAGATAGAGAGATAGAGAAATAGAGTGATAGAGAGATAGAGAGATAGAGAGATAGAAAGATAGAGAGATAGAGAGATAGAGAGATAGAGAGATGGAGAGATAGAGAGATAGAGAGATAAAGAGATAGAGCGATAGAGAGATAGAGAGATAAAGAGATAGAGAGATAGAGAAATAGAGAGATAGAGAGATAGAGAGATAGAGAGATATAGAGATAGAGAGATAGAGACATAGAGAGATAGAGAGATAGAGAGATAGAGAGATAGAGAGATAGAGAGATAGAGAGATAGAGAGATAGAGAGATAGAGAAATAGAGAGATAGAGAGATAGAGAAATAGAGAGATAAGATAGAGAGATAGAAAGATAGAGAGATAGAGAGATAGAGAGATAGAGAGAAAGAGAGATAGAGAGAAAGAGAGATAGAGAGATAGAGAGATAGAGAGATAGAGAGATAGAGAGATAGAGAGATAGAGAGATAGAGAGATAGAGAGATAGAGAGATAGAGACATAGAGAGATAGAGAGATAGAGAGATAGAGAGATAGAGAGATAGAAAGATAGAGAGATAGAGAGATAGAGAGAAAGAGAGATAGAGAGATAGAGAGATAGAGAGATAGAGAGATAGAGAGATAGAGAGATAGAGAGATAGAGAGATAGAGAGATAGAGAGATAGAGAGATAGAGACATAGAGAGATAGAGAGATAGAGAGATAGAGAGATAGAAAGATAGAGAGATAGAGGGATAGAGAAATAAAGAGATAAAGAGATAAAGAGATAAAGAGATAAAGAGATAAAGAGATAAAGAGATAAAGAGATAAAGAGATGAAGAGATAAAGAGATAAAGAGATAAAGAGATAAAGAGATAAAGAGATAAAGAGATAAAGAGATAAAGAGATAAAGAGATAAAGAGATAAAGAGATAAAGAGATAAAGAGATAAAGAGATAAAGAGATAAAGAGATAAAGAGATAAAGAGATAAAGAGATAAAGAGATAAAGAGATAAAGAGATAAAGAGATAAAGAGATAAAGAGATAAAGAGATAAAGAGATAAAGAGATAGAGAGATAAAGAGATAAAGAGATAAAGAGATAAAGAGATAAAGAGATAAAGAGATAAAGAGATACAGAGATAAAGAGATAAAGAGATAAAGAGATAAAGAGATAAAGAGATAAAGAGATAAAGAGATACAGAGATAAAGAGATTCAGAGATAAAGAGATAAAGAGATAAAGAGATAAAGAGATAAAGAGATAAAGAGATAAAGAGATAAAGAGATAGATAGATAAAGAGATAGAGAGATAGAGAGATAGAGAGATAGAGAGATAGAGAGATAGAGAGATAGAGAGATAGTGAGATAGAGAGATAGAGAGATAGAGAGATAGAGAGATAGAGAGATAGAGAGATAGAGAGATAGAGAGATAGAGAGATAGAGAGATAGAGAGATAGAGAGATAGAGAGATAGAGAGATAGAGAGATAGAGAGATAGAGAGATAGAGAGATAGAGAGATAGAGAGATAGAGAGATAGAGAGATAGAGAGATAGAGAGATAGAGAGATAGAGAGATAGAGAGATAGAGAGATAGAGAGATAGAGAGATAGAGAGATAGAGAGATAGAGAGATAGAGAGATAGAGAGATAGAAAGATGGAGAGGTAGAGAGATAGAGGAGATAGAGAGATAAAGAGATAAAGAGTTAAAGAGATAAAGAGATAAAGAGATAAAGAGATAAAGAGATAAAGAGATAAAGAGATAGAGAGATAGAGAAATAGAGTGATAGAGAGATAGAGAGATAGAGAGATAGAAAGATAGAGAGATAGAGAGATAGAGAGATAGAGAGATGGAGAGATAGAGAGATAGAAAGATAAAGAGATAGAGCGATAGAGAGATAGAGAGATAAAGAGATAGAGAGATAGAGAAATAGAGAGATAGAGAGATAGAGAGATAGAGAGATATAGAGATAGAGAGATAGAGACATAGAGAGATAGAGAGATAGAGAGATAGAGAGATAGAGAGATAGAGAGATAGAGAGATAGAGAGATAGAGAGATAGAGAAATAGAGAGATAGAGAGATAGAGAAATAGAGAGATAGAGAGATAGAAAGATAGAGAGATAGAGAGATAGAGAGATAGAGAGATAGAGAGATAGAGAGATAGAGAGATAGAGAGATAGAGAGATAGAGAGATAGAGAGATAGAGAGTCAGAGAGATAGAGAGATAGAAAGATAGAGAGATAGAGAGATAGAGAGATAGAGAGATAGAGAGATAGAGAGATAGAAAGATAGAGAGATAGAGAGATAGAGAGATAGAGAGATAGAGAGATAGAGAGAAAGAGAGATAGAGAGATAGAGAGATAGAGAGATAGAGAGATAGAGAGATAGAGAGATAGAGAGATAGAGAGATAGAGAGATAGAGAGATAGAGACATAGAGAGATAGAGAGATAGAGAGATAGAGAGATAGAGAGATAGAAAGATAGAGAGATAGAGGGATAGAGAAATAAAGAGATAGAGAGATAGAAAGATAGAGAGATAGAGAGATAGAGAGATAGAGAGATAGAGAGATAGACAGATAAAGAGATAGAGAGTTAGGAAAATAGACAGATAGAGAGATATGAAATCAGAGAGATAGAGAGATAGAGAGATAGAGAGATAGAGAGATAGAGAGATAGAGAGATAGAGAGATAGAGAGATAGAGAGATAGAGAGATAGAGAGATAGAGAGATAGAGAGATAGAGAGATAGAGAGATAGAGAGATAGAGAGATAGAGAGATAGAGAGATAGAGAGATAGAGAGATAGAGAGATAGAGAGATAGAGAGATAGAGAGATAGAGAGATAGAGAGATAGAGAGATAGAGAGATAGAGAGATAGAGAGATAGAGAGATAGAGAGATAGAGAGATAGAGAGATAGAGAGATAGAGAGATAGAGAGATAGAGAGATAGAGAGATAGAGAGATAGAGAGATAGAGAGATAGAGAGATAGAGAGATAGAGAGATAGAGAGATAAAGAGATAGAGAGATAGAGAGATAGAGAGATAGAGAGATAGAGAGATAGAGAGATAGAGAGACAGAGAGATAGAGAGATAGAGAGATAGAGAGATAGAGAGATAGAGAGATAGAGAGATAGAGAGATAGAGAGATAGAGAGATAGAGAGATAGAGAGATAGAGAGATAGAGAGATAGAGAGATAGAGAGATAAAGAGATAGAGAGATAGAGAGATAGAGAGATAGAGAGATAGAGAGATAGAGAGATAGAGAGATAGAGAGATAGAGAGATAGAGAGATAGAGAGATAGAGAGAGAGAGAGATAGAGAATAGAGAGATAGAGAGATAGAGAGATAGAGAGATAGAGAGATAGAGAGATAGAGAGATAGAGAGATAGAGAGATAGAGAGATAGAGAGATAGAGAGATAGAGAGATAGAGAGATAGAGATAGAGAGATAGAGAGATAGAGAGATAGAGAGATAGAGAGATAGAGAGATAGAGAGATAGAGAGATAGAGAGATAGAGAGATAGAGAGATAGAGAGATAGAGAGATAGAGAGATAGAGAGATAGAGAGATAGAGAGATAGAGAGATAGAGAGATAGAGAGATAGAGAGATAGAGAGATAGAGTGATAGAGAGATAGAGAGATAGAGAGATGGAGAGATAGAGAGATAGAGAGATAGAGAGATAGAGAGATAGAGAGATAGATAGAGAGATAGAGAGATAGAGAGATAGAGAGATAGAGAGATAGAGAGATAGAGAGATAGAGAGATAGAGAGATAGAGAGATAGAGAGATAGAAAGATAGAGAGATAGAGAGATAGAGAGATAGAGAGACAGAGAGATAGAGAGATAGAGAGATAGAGAGATAGAGAGATAGAGAGATAAGAGATAGAGAGATAGAGAGATAGAGAGATAGAGAGATAGAGAGATAGAGAGATAGAGAGATAGAGAGATAGAGAGATAGAGAGATAGAAGATAGAGAGATAGAGAGATAGAGAGATAGAGAGATAGAAAGATAGATGATAAAGAGATAGAAGATAGAGAGATAGAGAGATAAAGGGATAGAGAGATAGAGAGATAGAAGATGGAGAGGTAGAGAGATAGAGGAGATAGGGAGATAAAGAGATAAGAGTTAAAGAGATAAAGAGATAAAGAGATAAAGAGATAAAGAGATAAAGAGATAAAGAGATAAAGAGATAAAGAGATAGAGAGATAGAGAAATAGAGTGATGGAGAGATAGAGAGATAGAGAGATAGAAGATAGAGAGATAGAGAGATAGAGAGATAGAGAGATAGAGAGACGGAGAGATAGAGAGATAGAGAGATAGAGAGATAGAGAGATAGAGAGATAGAGAGATAGAGAGATAGAGAGATTGAGAGATTGAGAGATAGAGAAATAGAGAGATAGAGAGATAGAGAGATAGAGAGATATAGAGATAGAGAGATAGAGACATAGAGAGATAGAGAGATAGAGAGATAGAGAGATAGAGAGATAGAGAGATAGAGAGATAGAGAAATAGAGAGATAGAGAGATAGAGAAATAGAGAGATAGAGAGATAGAAAGATAGAGAGATAGAGAGATAGAGAGATAGAGAGATAGAGAGATAGAGAGATAGAGAGATAGAGAGATAGAGAGATAGAGAGATAGAGAGATAGAAAGATAGAGAGATAGAGAGATAGAGAGATAGAGAGATAGAGAGATAGAGAGATAGAAAGATAGAGAGATAGAGAGATAGAGAGATAGAGAGATAGAGAGATAGAGAGAAAGAGAGATAGAGAGATAGAGAGATAGAAAGATAGAGAGATAGAGAGATAGAGAGATAGAGAGATAGAGAGATAGAGAGATAGAGTTAGGAAAATAGAGAGATAGAGAGATATGAAATCAGAGAGATAGCGAGATAGAGAGATAGAGAGATAGAGAGATAGAGAGATAGAGAGATAGAGAGATAGAGAGATAGAGAGATAGAGAGATAGAGAGATAGAGAGATAGAGAGAGATAGAGAGATAGAGAGATAGAGAGATAGAGAGATAGAGAGATAGAGATAGAGAGTAGAGAGATAGAGAGATAGAGAGATAGAGAGATAGAGAGATAGAGAGATAGAGAGATAGATAGATAGAGAGATAGAGAGATAGAGAGATAGAGAGATAGAGAGATAGAGAGATAGAGAGATAGAGAGATAGAGAGATAGAGAGATAGAGAGATAGAGAGATAGAGAGATAGAGAGATAGAGAGATAGAGAGATAGAGAGATAGAGAGATAGAGAGATAGAGAGATAGAGAGATAGAGAGATAGAGAGATAGAGAGATAGAAAGATAGAGAGATAGAGAGATGGAGA
>CAXAQZ010000767.1:0-26422 GCA_963971145.1 Sussaba pulchella
GATGACGATGACGATGACGATGACGATGACGATGACGATGACGATGACGATGACGATGACGATGACGATGACGATGACGATGACGATGACGATGACGATGACGATGACGATGACGATGACGATGACGATGACGATGACGATGACGATGACGATGACGATGACGATGACGATGACGATGACGATGACGATGACGATGACGATGACGATGACGATGACGATGACGATGACGATGACGATGACGATGACGATGACGATGACGATGACGATGACGATGACGATGACGATGACGATGACGATGACGATGACGATGACGATGACGATGACGATGACGATGACGATGACGATGACGATGACGATGACGATGACGATGACGATGACGATGACGATGACGATGACGATGACGATGACGATGACGATGACGATGACGATGACGATGACGATGACGATGACGATGACGATGACGATGACGATGACGATGACGATGACGATGACGATGACGATGACGATGACGATGACGATGACGATGACGATGACGATGACGATGACGATGACGATGACGATGACGATGACGATGACGATGACGATGACGATGACGATGACGATGACGATGACGATGACGATGACGATGACGATGACGATGACGATGACGATGACGATGACGATGACGATGACGATGACGATGACGATGACGATGACGATGACGATGACGATGACGATGACGATGACGATGACGATGACGATGACGATGACGATGACGATGACGATGACGATGACGATGACGATGACGATGACGATGACGATGACGATGACGATGACGATGACGATGACGATGACGATGACGATGACGATGACGATGACGATGACGATGACGATGACGATGACGATGACGATGACGATGACGATGACGATGACGATGACGATGACGATGACGATGACGATGACGATGACGATGACGATGACGATGACGATGACGATGACGATGACGATGACGATGACGATGACGATGACGATGACGATGACGATGACGATGACGATGACGATGACGATGACGATGACGATGACGATGACGATGACGATGACGATGACGATGACGATGACGATGACGATGACGATGACGATGACGATGACGATGACGATGACGATGACGATGACGATGACGATGACGATGACGATGACGATGACGATGACGATGACGATGACGATGACGATGACGATGACGATGACGATGACGATGACGATGACGATGACGATGACGATGACGATGACGATGACGATGACGATGACGATGACGATGACGATGACGATGACGATGACGATGACGATGACGATGACGATGACGATGACGATGACGATGACGATGACGATGACGATGACGATGACGATGACGATGACGATGACGATGACGATGACGATGACGATGACGATGACGATGACGATGACGATGACGATGACGATGACGATGACGATGACGATGACGATGACGATGACGATGACGATGACGATGACGATGACGATGACGATGACGATGACGATGACGATGACGATGACGATGACGATGACGATGACGATGACGATGACGATGACGATGACGATGACGATGACGATGACGATGACGATGACGATGACGATGACGATGACGATGACGATGACGATGACGATGACGATGACGATGACGATGACGATGACGATGACGATGACGATGACGATGACGATGACGATGACGATGACGATGACGATGACGATGACGATGACGATGACGATGACGATGACGATGACGATGACGATGACGATGACGATGACGATGACGATGACGATGACGATGACGATGACGATGACGATGACGATGACGATGACGATGACGATGACGATGACGATGACGATGACGATGACGATGACGATGACGATGACGATGACGATGACGATGACGATGACGATGACGATGACGATGACGATGACGATGACGATGACGATGACGATGACGATGACGATGACGATGACGATGACGATGACGATGACGATGACGATGACGATGACGATGACGATGACGATGACGATGACGATGACGATGACGATGACGATGACGATGACGATGACGATGACGATGACGATGACGATGACGATGACGATGACGATGACGATGACGATGACGATGACGATGACGATGACGATGACGATGACGATGACGATGACGATGACGATGACGATGACGATGACGATGACGATGACGATGACGATGACGATGACGATGACGATGACGATGACGATGACGATGACGATGACGATGACGATGACGATGACGATGACGATGACGATGACGATGACGATGACGATGACGATGACGATGACGATGACGATGACGATGACGATGACGATGACGATGACGATGACGATGACGATGACGATGACGATGACGATGACGATGACACGATGACGATGACGATGACGATGACGATGACGATGACGATGACGATGACGATGACGATGACGATGACGATGACGATGACGATGACGATGACGATGACGATGACGATGACGATGACGATGACGATGACGATGACGATGACGATGACGATGACGATGACGATGACGATGACGATGACGATGACGATGACGATGACGATGACGATGACGATGACGATGACGATGACGATGACGATGACGATGACGATGACGATGACGATGACGATGACGATGACGATGACGATGACGATGACGATGACGATGACGATGACGATGACGATGACGATGACGATGACGATGACGATGACGATGACGATGACGATGACGATGACGATGACGATGACGATGACGATGACGATGACGATGACGATGACGATGACGATGACGATGACGATGACGATGACGATGACGATGACGATGACGATGACGATGACGATGACGATGACGATGACGATGACGATGACGATGACGATGACGATGACGATGACGATGACGATGACGATGACGATGACGATGACGATGACGATGACGATGACGATGACGATGACGATGACGATGACGATGACGATGACGATGACGATGACGATGACGATGACGATGACGATGACGATGACGATGACGATGACGATGACGATGACGATGACGATGACGATGACGATGACGATGACGATGACGATGACGATGACGATGACGATGACGATGACGATGACGATGACGATGACGATGACGATGACGATGACGATGACGATGACGATGACGATGACGATGACGATGACGATGACGATGACGATGACGATGACGATGACGATGACGATGACGATGACGATGACGATGACGATGACGATGACGATGACGATGACGATGACGATGACGATGACGATGACGATGACGATGACGATGACGATGACGATGACGATGACGATGACGATGACGATGACGATGACGATGACGATGACGATGACGATGACGATGACGATGACGATGACGATGACGATGACGATGACGATGACGATGACGATGACGATGACGATGACGATGACGATGACGATGACGATGACGATGACGATGACGATGACGATGACGATGACGATGACGATGACGATGACGATGACGATGACGATGACGATGACGATGACGATGACGATGACGATGACGATGACGATGACGATGACGATGACGATGACGATGACGATGACGATGACGATGACGATGACGATGACGATGACGATGACGATGACGATGACGATGACGATGACGATGACGATGACGATGACGATGACGATGACGATGACGATGACGATGACGATGACGATGACGATGACGATGACGATGACGATGACGATGACGATGACGATGACGATGACGATGACGATGACGATGACGATGACGATGACGATGACGATGACGATGACGATGACGATGACGATGACGATGACGATGACGATGACGATGACGATGACGATGACGATGACGATGACGATGACGATGACGATGACGATGACGATGACGATGACGATGACGATGACGATGACGATGACGATGACGATGACGATGACGATGACGATGACGATGACGATGACGATGACGATGACGATGACGATGACGATGACGATGACGATGACGATGACGATGACGATGACGATGACGATGACGATGACGATGACGATGACGATGACGATGACGATGACGATGACGATGACGATGACGATGACGATGACGATGACGATGACGATGACGATGACGATGACGATGACGATGACGATGACGATGACGATGACGATGACGATGACGATGATGATGATGATGATGATGATGATGATGATGATGATGATGATGATGATGATGATGATGATGATGATGATGATGATGATGATGATGATGATGATGATGATGATGATGATGATGATGATGATGATGATGATGATGATGATGATGATGATGATGATGATGATGATGATGATGATGATGATGATGATGATGATGATGATGATGATGATGATGATGATGATGATGATGATGATGATGATGATGATGATGATGATGATGATGATGATGATGATGATGATGATGATGATGATGATGATGATGATGATGATGATGATGATGATGATGATGATGATGATGATGATGATGATGATGATGATGATGATGATGATGATGATGATGATGATGATGATGATGATGATGATGATGATGATGATGATGATGATGATGATGATGATGATGATGATGATGATGATGATGATGATGATGATGATGATGATGATGATGATGATGATGATGATGATGATGATGATGATGATGATGATGATGATGATGATGATGATGATGATGATGATGATGATGATGATGATGATGATGATGATGATGATGATGATGATGATGATGATGATGATGATGATGATGATGATGATGATGATGATGATGATGATGATGATGATGATGATGATGATGATGATGATGATGATGATGATGATGATGATGATGATGATGATGATGATGATGATGATGATGATGATGATGATGATGATGATGATGATGATGATGATGATGATGATGATGATGATGATGATGATGATGATGATGATGATGATGATGATGATGATGATGATGATGATGATGATGATGATGATGATGATGATGATGATGATGATGATGATGATGATGATGATGATGATGATGATGATGATGATGATGATGATGATGATGATGATGATGATGATGATGATGATGATGATGATGATGATGATGATGATGATGATGATGATGATGATGATGATGATGATGATGATGATGATGATGATGATGATGATGATGATGATGATGATGATGATGATGATGATGATGATGATGATGATGATGATGATGATGATGATGATGATGATGATGATGATGATGATGATGATGATGATGATGATGATGATGATGATGATGATGATGATGATGATGATGATGATGATGATGATGATGATGATGATGATGATGATGATGATGATGATGATGATGATGATGATGATGATGATGATGATGATGATGATGATGATGATGATGATGATGATGATGATGATGATGATGATGATGATGATGATGATGATGATGATGATGATGATGATGATGATGATGATGATGATGATGATGATGATGATGATGATGATGATGATGATGATGATGATGATGATGATGATGATGATGATGATGATGATGATGATGATGATGATGATGATGATGATGATGATGATGATGATGATGATGATGATGATGATGATGATGATGATGATGATGATGATGATGATGATGATGATGATGATGATGATGATGATGATGATGATGATGATGATGATGATGATGATGATGATGATGATGATGATGATGATGATGATGATGATGATGATGATGATGATGATGATGATGATGATGATGATGATGATGATGATGATGATGATGATGATGATGATGATGATGATGATGATGATGATGATGATGATGATGATGATGATGATGATGATGATGATGATGATGATGATGATGATGATGATGATGATGATGATGATGATGATGATGATGATGATGATGATGATGATGATGATGATGATGATGATGATGATGATGATGATGATGATGATGATGATGATGATGATGATGATGATGATGATGATGATGATGATGATGATGATGATGATGATGATGATGATGATGATGATGATGATGATGATGATGATGATGATGATGATGATGATGATGATGATGATGATGATGATGATGATGATGATGATGATGATGATGATGATGATGATGATGATGATGATGATGATGATGATGATGATGATGATGATGATGATGATGATGATGATGATGATGATGATGATGATGATGATGATGATGATGATGATGATGATGATGATGATGATGATGATGATGATGATGATGATGATGATGATGATGATGATGATGATGATGATGATGATGATGATGATGATGATGATGATGATGATGATGATGATGATGATGATGATGATGATGATGATGATGATGATGATGATGATGATGATGATGATGATGATGATGATGATGATGATGATGATGATGATGATGATGATGATGATGATGATGATGATGATGATGATGATGATGATGATGATGATGATGATGATGATGATGATGATGATGATGATGATGATGATGATGATGATGATGATGATGATGATGATGATGATGATGATGATGATGATGATGATGATGATGATGATGATGATGATGATGATGATGATGATGATGATGATGATGATGATGATGATGATGATGATGATGATGATGATGATGATGATGATGATGATGATGATGATGATGATGATGATGATGATGATGATGATGATGATGATGATGATGATGATGATGATGATGATGATGATGATGATGATGATGATGATGATGATGATGATGATGATGATGATGATGATGATGATGATGATGATGATGATGATGATGATGATGATGATGATGATGATGATGATGATGATGATGATGATGATGATGATGATGATGATGATGATGATGATGATGATGATGATGATGATGATGATGATGATGATGATGATGATGATGATGATGATGATGATGATGATGATGATGATGATGATGATGATGATGATGATGATGATGATGATGATGATGATGATGATGATGATGATGATGATGATGATGATGATGATGATGATGATGATGATGATGATGATGATGATGATGATGATGATGATGATGATGATGATGATGATGATGATGATGATGATGATGATGATGATGATGATGATGATGATGATGATGATGATGATGATGATGATGATGATGATGATGATGATGATGATGATGATGATGATGATGATGATGATGATGATGATGATGATGATGATGATGATGATGATGATGATGATGATGATGATGATGATGATGATGATGATGATGATGATGATGATGATGATGATGATGATGATGATGATGATGATGATGATGATGATGATGATGATGATGATGATGATGATGATGATGATGATGATGATGATGATGATGATGATGATGATGATGATGATGATGATGATGATGATGATGATGATGATGATGATGATGATGATGATGATGATGATGATGATGATGATGATGATGATGATGATGATGATGATGATGATGATGATGATGATGATGATGATGATGATGATGATGATGATGATGATGATGATGATGATGATGATGATGATGATGATGATGATGATGATGATGATGATGATGATGATGATGATGATGATGATGATGATGATGATGATGATGATGATGATGATGATGATGATGATGATGATGATGATGATGATGATGATGATGATGATGATGATGATGATGATGATGATGATGATGATGATGATGATGATGATGATGATTTTTTTTTTTTTTTTTTTTTTTTTTTTTTTTTTTTTTTTTTGGGAAGGAGTGTTTAAAAAAAAATCCTGCATAGGACACCCAGATGTTGGTGGGTAGTGCCAGACTCTTACTGGCTAAAAAAAAAATCACCACTCCTCCCCTTCTCACCTCGATACATCTCCCACCGGAATTCGCTTTTCGCAGTCCGTCGGTGTGAGTGTCGTCTATGAGAGATTGTACTCTCTCACGTCAGCTTCTTTTTTTTCCAGGATCTCTTTTATTGTACTATAAGTTGCCATCCAGCCCTCTTTGCCGCTTATCATGTTTTGAACGATGTTTTCCTTACTGAAAGTTGTCCCCGTTGTTGTTCTGTACTTATTCCTAGCGCTCCTCCAGTGGTTGCATATGAACAGTGTGTGTTCAGCGTCGTCCGTCCTATCACAGTACAAGCACTTGCTGCTGTCTGCTCTCTTTCTATCAAATAAGAACTTTCGGAAGCATCCATGCCCCGAAAGAGCCTGTGTAACGAAATAGTCGACGTCTCCGTACGACCGCTCGGTCCACGTCGCAATCCTTGGAATTAGCTGATGCGTCCATCTTCCGTGCACTCCGTTGTCCCACCGCTGCTGCCATTTTTCCTGTAGGGTTTTCTTCGCCTCTTTCCCGTCTTCTCCTTCGTATCGTGCTCTTCTTTCGTGTGCTATGAGGTCGATCGGTGGCACTCCCGCGATTACTCCCACTGCCTCTGCTGAGATCGTTCTATACGCACTTGCTATGCGAAGAAGAATCCCTCGCTGCGTTCTCGTGAGAATCCTCACCACTCTTTTCGTGCTCGTTGCTTCACTCCAGATTGGTGCTGCGTAAAGTACTTGTGAGTGGACTACACTCGCCAGAACCCGTCTCTTTGCGGCTCTAGGACCCCCAACATTTGGCATAATTCCGGTCAGCGCTACCACCGTTCTTTCTGCCCGCTGGAGCACCTTTTCCAGGTGAGTGCCGAACTTCAGCCTCGTGTCCAGCCAGACGCCGAGGTACTTGACCGCTTTACTCGGGTAGACCACTGTTCCTTGCACCTCAAACTCGATGCGTCCGATTTTTCTTTTCGACGTCAGTAGCACTGCTTCGGTTTTCTGCGGTGCTAGCCTTAGACCGTTTTTGTGCATCCACTGCGCCACCTTCTCTAGGGCTCGATTGGCCGTGCTCATTAGTAGTCTCTCGCTTTTAGCCGTCACCACCATGGCTACGTCGTCCGCAAACCCTACCAGTGTTACTCCCGCGGGGAGGTCCTCTCCCTCCAGCAATTCGTCGTAGGCTATGTTCCAAAGTGTCGGTCCCAGGACCGACCCCTGAGGTATTCCGCTGTTTACTTCCTTTTCCGCCGAGTCTCCTTCTGCCTCCAGTATTATTTTTCGCCTCGTCAGGTACGATTGGATGATCGTGATGAGACCTTCGTCGACTTCTCTTCTTCTTATCGCCCGAAGAATAACTTCATGTGGTATGCTATTGAATGCGTTTTGCACGTCTAGGGTGATGACCGCACATATCCTCCTATTTCTACTCGAGTAATTTTCTGCCTCTCGCGCTCGCTCTATGACCTCTTTTATCGCGTCTACTGTTTGACGGCCTTCCCGGAATCCGTATTGTCTGTCCGACAGGTCACCCGTCTTTCGGAGCTCCTCTTTCAGCCGCGCCAGGAGTAACTGCTCGTATAGTTTCCCTTCGACATCGAGAAGGCAGACAGGTCTGTAAGAGGATGGTTGGTCCACCGGTTTGTTTCCTTTTTTCAATAGAATAAGAGACGCCTTCTTCCATTCTTCGGGAAAGGTGCCACTTCTGGCTAGTTGGTTGTACGCTGTTAACGCGTATTGTGGTCTCTGGGCAACGACTTTCGCAAGGATCTCCGGTAGGATCTTTCCCGGTCCCGGGGCCTTGTTGAACTTCATCTTTTTGCAGGCTGCTTTCAGCTCTCCTTCCGTGAAGGGCCTGAACTCTGTCTCGATAACACATCGAAATTCCGTCGCTGCGTGGACGGGGAACAGTTGGCGTACGATTTCTTCCGTGAATGCCATGGTGAGCTTTGCTCTAGGCGGCAGGCCTGTCATTCGCTTCATAACGATTTTATAGCCGTTTCCCCACACGTCTCGATCGATGTCCCTGCATACGGCTTTCCAGGACTCCCGTTTTGCCTTTTTGATGGCTTGTTGCAGCTTCTTTTTTCTGCTTATGTATTCGCCCCATTTTTTCTTCCGCACTTCTGGGCTGTCCCTTCTCGCACCTCTAGTGTACGCCCTTCTATGCTTGATGCAGTCCCTTCGGATCTCGGCGATTTCTTGATTCCACCAGTACACTGGTGGTTTGCCGTGGAGGACTTTTTTCCTTGGCATCGCTATGTCGCTGACCTCCGTGAGTGTTCGCGTGAACCCTTTGCTCGATGTTGTGTTATGGTTCTCCACAATCTGTGCTATTCCTTGCTCCAGTCTGGCGGGGTGTAGCTTCTTTAGGTTCCATCCCGTGCAGCTTCGCGCCCGTTGCTGAGTGGGCTGGAATTCTATTTCAAATAGAATATATCTATGGTCGCTAAGGGACTCCTCATCGAGGACTTCCCAGCGTGAGATCTTTCCGATGATATCTTCCGTGGCCAGCGTCAGGTCTAGGATTGAGGATTGATTTTGCCTTTGGAACGTGGGCCGGTCCCCCACGTTAGCAACGACCAGCTGGTTTTCCGCCATCCAGTCTGTAAGGATCTCTCCTCTGGTGTCAGTGTATGGCATTTCCCATTGCCGCGACTTCGCATTAAAGTCACCGGTGACGATGGCCGATTGCTTGCCGACCTTAATGCGCTCCTCTATTTTTTGGAGAAGTTCTTCCAGTTCCCCTATGTCTCTGTTTCCCGACGAGTAGCAGCTGTAGATCGTACAGTTCGCCATTGAGACATACGTAAGTCCGTCTTCGTATCCTTGCTTCTTTATGACTATGCTGTCGTCCAATACTTTTATTGCGCTGTCTCCCCGTTGGTCGCAGATCCAGTCACTAGCTCCCCTAATAACGCCCAGGTTTGGTTCGCTAACTAGCAATACGCTAACGTTCATTCTTCGGCCTGTGGCAACGGCTATGTCCATAGCAGGTCGGCTCCTGTTGGTATTTATCTGCAGCACTCTTACGCCGGTGCCTCTGAGCGCTGGTCCGTTTGTTCGCGTCTTCTGGCCTTGGCATAGGGGCAGCTTACATTGCCTGTTTGATGCCCGTCTTCTTTGCAGTGAATGCAGTGAGCGTTGTTCGTGCAGTCTGACGCTCGGTGTCCTTCATTTCCGCACTTCAGGCACATGTTCTCCCGATTTGGGCCCGTGCATTGCCCTATCAGATGTCCATGCTCCCAGCATCTGAAACATCTCATAACTTCTTTCCTCTCAATGATCCTGCAAGATACCCAGCCTACCTTTATCTTACCCTTTTCTATTAATTTTTGCGCCACGCTGTTAGCCGCTCTTACGGTGATATTGAATCTGCCTCCGTAGGCCGGCCTATGCGCTGTCAACTCTATGTCACTCTCCTGCGCCCCCGTTTCTTTGGCGATCGCTTCGAACACCTCCTCTTTCGTCGTCACCTCGTCGAGATCTTTTATATGTAGGATTTTCTTCCTTTTCTTCATGACAGTCGCACTGGCTCCTGCCTCGCTTCCGTCAATGGCCTCTTTGAGGGCCTGAGCTTTCTCTGGTCCATTTCTTATCGTGAAGAGAATGTCTCCGCTCCTTGTCTTTTTTATATTTTGGACCTCTGCTCCGACTTTGCCTGGGTCCACTGCTTGCTTTACTCGTTTCAGGGTGTCGGCGAAGGATTTCTGCCCCACCCTTATAAGCACTGCGTCCTGCCTATCTGCTCTCGGCTTAACTGGCGTGGTGTTCTCCCTCTGGCGCCTGTTCTCCACCCTTTCGCGGTCGCCGTTTCCCTTGTACAAGACGATTTCTGTTCCCCCCCCCATGAAGACAAAGCTGTATATTCTTTTCGTGGTCAATCCGAAATCATCGACGCTGTCAGGCAACGCTAGCATTGATTTCCTGCTCCGGTCGATTTTTCGTCTAACTTCCTCTGCGGCCCTGAAGACGTTTCTCCGGTTCACGTCGTCACTGGTCCTACCTCCTGTGATCGGGTAGTATATTTCTCTTGTTACCTGCGTGGATCCTCCGGTGTCGTCCGGGAACTCGAGAGTTTGAGACATCGTCGCCACTTCTCCGGCCGTTTTGTTCTGCCTTGCAAGGCCTTCTCTGCCTCCAAATCTGTCGATAGCCCTTTGGATCGGCTTATCTTCAGAGGTCATAGATTCCCTGCAGGGAAGCACAATGACCGCGTCCATTGGTGCCTCCCATACTTGCTGATTTCTTGTTGGAAACTCAGGAAAGATTCCTTCTTGCCACACTTGGTCAGGCACCCTCGCGAAGTCTTCAAATGTCCCGTCCCCTATAGCGGTTCTTCTCATGTCCTCGCGCTCTTGTGCTGCCCGGCATTCCCTGCACCTAACAGTGGTTACCGCTCCGAGAGCATCTCTATTTTGGTCCTGTCTGGCGTCCATGGACTGGCTGCCTTGTGCTATAGAAAGCCGATCTTGGTCCTCTAGCCACCTGGTAGCCTTCTCACTCTGCAGCTGTTCTACTTGATATGAAAGCTCTGCGCTCAGTTCCTTGATGCTTCGCCTAACATTGTGCGTAACCTGGACCGCTTTTTCTAGATCCTTGATATTACGGCACATTTTTTCAATGATAGTCCTGACCATGGCTGTCTCGGGAGACGTGGGTCGTAACTTGTCGTCTGGTGGGGTTTCAACTCGTTTTCTCTTGAACTTCTGTAAGCTTGGCGTTATTTTGTCAGCTGATTGACGATCACCTTCAGGTGGTGCATCCGGTAGTGAGAAAGTACGGGCTCGGATCGGAGATTTCCGGATACGATCTCGTCGTGCAAACGGATCTCTCTCTATCTCTGTACTGGCTTTTCGTCTGCTCTCCTCTAGCTGAAAGACCTCGAAAACGCGCTTTCCCCTAGTGTCTGGGGCCTGGTCGCCCGCCTCGATCATGTCGCAGTCATGGGATGACGATCCAGTGCTGCCTGCTTTACCACAGCTAACCTGGACCGGTACTGAGGTATCCCTCCTCTGCACCGTAAACTTTTCCTTTATCTCGTCGTCACTCATGTTTGGTTTTTTTTATCAGGGTTCCTTCCCCTAGGTTTGTTGTCGGGGTATCCTTCCCCACGCGACACGTTTGGTCCGCGGGGGCTATTTTATTTCACCCCAGTCCGCCGGTCACTCTGACAAAGTCAAAGAAGCCGGTGAGGACACCCCCTATCCGCCACCCGGGGACGCGCTCCAGTAGGAGTTGGACTTCTCCAGCGGAGAAACGTCCTGTCAAAAACATCACTCCGCCCCCTGGAGGATGATGATGATGATGATGATGATGATGATGATGATGATGATGATGATGATGATGATGATGATGATGATGATGATGATGATGATGATGATGATGATGATGATGATGATGATGATGATGATGATGATGATGATGATGATGATGATGATGATGATGATGATGATGATGATGATGATGATGATGATGATGATGATGATGATGATGATGATGATGATGATGATGATGATGATGATGATGATGATGATGATGATGATGATGATGATGATGATGATGATGATGATGATGATGATGATGATGATGATGATGATGATGATGATGATGATGATGATGATGATGATGATGATGATGATGATGATGATGATGATGATGATGATGATGATGATGATGATGATGATGATGATGATGATGATGATGATGATGATGATGATGATGATGATGATGATGATGATGATGATGATGATGATGATGATGATGATGATGATGATGATGATGATGATGATGATGATGATGATGATGATGATGATGATGATGATGATGATGATGATGATGATGATGATGATGATGATGATGATGATGATGATGATGATGATGATGATGATGATGATGATGATGATGATGATGATGATGATGATGATGATGATGATGATGATGATGATGATGATGATGATGATGATGATGATGATGATGATGATGATGATGATGATGATGATGATGATGATGATGATGATGATGATGATGATGATGATGATGATGATGATGATGATGATGATGATGATGATGATGATGATGATGATGATGATGATGATGATGATGATGATGATGATGATGATGATGATGATGATGATGATGATGATGATGATGATGATGATGATGATGATGATGATGATGATGATGATGATGATGATGATGATGATGATGATGATGATGATGATGATGATGATGATGATGATGATGATGATGATGATGATGATGATGATGATGATGATGATGATGATGATGATGATGATGATGATGATGATGATGATGATGATGATGATGATGATGATGATGATGATGATGATGATGATGATGATGATGATGATGATGATGATGATGATGATGATGATGATGATGATGATGATGATGATGATGATGATGATGATGATGATGATGATGATGATGATGATGATGATGATGATGATGATGATGATGATGATGATGATGATGATGATGATGATGATGATGATGATGATGATGATGATGATGATGATGATGATGATGATGATGATGATGATGATGATGATGATGATGATGATGATGATGATGATGATGATGATGATGATGATGATGATGATGATGATGATGATGATGATGATGATGATGATGATGATGATGATGATGATGATGATGATGATGATGATGATGATGATGATGATGATGATGATGATGATGATGATGATGATGATGATGATGATGATGATGATGATGATGATGATGATGATGATGATGATGATGATGATGATGATGATGATGATGATGATGATGATGATGATGATGATGATGATGATGATGATGATGATGATGATGATGATGATGATGATGATGATGATGATGATGATGATGATGATGATGATGATGATGATGATGATGATGATGATGATGATGATGATGATGATGATGATGATGATGATGATGATGATGATGATGATGATGATGATGATGATGATGATGATGATGATGATGATGATGATGATGATGATGATGATGATGATGATGATGATGATGATGATGATGATGATGATGATGATGATGATGATGATGATGATGATGATGATGATGATGATGATGATGATGATGATGATGATGATGATGATGATGATGATGATGATGATGATGATGATGATGATGATGATGATGATGATGATGATGATGATGATGATGATGATGATGATGATGATGATGATGATGATGATGATGATGATGATGATGATGATGATGATGATGATGATGATGATGATGATGATGATGATGATGATGATGATGATGATGATGATGATGATGATGATGATGATGATGATGATGATGATGATGATGATGATGATGATGATGATGATGATGATGATGATGATGATGATGATGATGATGATGATGATGATGATGATGATGATGATGATGATGATGATGATGATGATGATGATGATGATGATGATGATGATGATGATGATGATGATGATGATGATGATGATGATGATGATGATGATGATGATGATGATGATGATGATGATGATGATGATGATGATGATGATGATGATGATGATGATGATGATGATGATGATGATGATGATGATGATGATGATGATGATGATGATGATGATGATGATGATGATGATGATGATGATGATGATGATGATGATGATGATGATGATGATGATGATGATGATGATGATGATGATGATGATGATGATGATGATGATGATGATGATGATGATGATGATGATGATGATGATGATGATGATGATGATGATGATGATGATGATGATGATGATGATGATGATGATGATGATGATGATGATGATGATGATGATGATGATGATGATGATGATGATGATGATGATGATGATGATGATGATGATGATGATGATGATGATGATGATGATGATGATGATGATGATGATGATGATGATGATGATGATGATGATGATGATGATGATGATGATGATGATGATGATGATGATGATGATGATGATGATGATGATGATGATGATGATGATGATGATGATGATGATGATGATGATGATGATGATGATGATGATGATGATGATGATGATGATGATGATGATGATGATGATGATGATGATGATGATGATGATGATGATGATGATGATGATGATGATGATGATGATGATGATGATGATGATGATGATGATGATGATGATGATGATGATGATGATGATGATGATGATGATGATGATGATGATGATGATGATGATGATGATGATGATGATGATGATGATGATGATGATGATGATGATGATGATGATGATGATGATGATGATGATGATGATGATGATGATGATGATGATGATGATGATGATGATGATGATGATGATGATGATGATGATGATGATGATGATGATGATGATGATGATGATGATGATGATGATGATGATGATGATGATGATGATGATGATGATGATGATGATGATGATGATGATGATGATGATGATGATGATGATGATGATGATGATGATGATGATGATGATGATGATGATGATGATGATGATGATGATGATGATGATGATGATGATGATGATGATGATGATGATGATGATGATGATGATGATGATGATGATGAATGATGATGATGATGATGATGATGATGATGATGATGATGATGATGATGATGATGATGATGATGATGATGATGATGATGATGATGATGATGATGATGATGATGATGATGATGATGATGATGATGATGATGATGATGATGATGATGATGATGATGATGATGATGATGATGATGATGATGATGATGATGATGATGATGATGATGATGATGATGATGATGATGATGATGATGATGATGATGATGATGATGATGATGATGATGATGATGATGATGATGATGATGATGATGATGATGATGATGATGATGATGATGATGATGATGATGATGATGATGATGATGATGATGATGATGATGATGATGATGATGATGATGATGATGATGATGATGATGATGATGATGATGATGATGATGATGATGATGATGATGATGATGATGATGATGATGATGATGATGATGATGATGATGATGATGATGATGATGATGATGATGATGATGATGATGATGATGATGATGATGATGATGATGATGATGATGATGATGATGATGATGATGATGATGATGATGATGATGATGATGATGATGATGATGATGATGATGATGATGATGATGATGATGATGATGATGATGATGATGATGATGATGATGATGATGATGATGATGATGATGATGATGATGATGATGATGATGATGATGATGATGATGATGATGATGATGATGATGATGATGATGATGATGATGATGATGATGATGATGATGATGATGATGATGATGATGATGATGATGATGATGATGATGATGATGATGATGATGATGATGATGATGATGATGATGATGATGATGATGATGATGATGATGATGATGATGATGATGATGATGATGATGATGATGATGATGATGATGATGATGATGATGATGATGATGATGATGATGATGATGATGATGATGATGATGATGATGATGATGATGATGATGATGATGATGATGATGATGATGATGATGATGATGATGATGATGATGATGATGATGATGATGATGATGATGATGATGATGATGATGATGATGATGATGATGATGATGATGATGATGATGATGATGATGATGATGATGATGATGATGATGATGATGATGATGATGATGATGATGATGATGATGATGATGATGATGATGATGATGATGATGATGATGATGATGATGATGATGATGATGATGATGATGATGATGATGATGATTATTTTTTTTTTTTTTTTTTTTTGGAAGGAGGGCATAAAAAAAAATCCTACATAGGACACCCAGATGGCTGTGGGTAGTGCCAGACTCTTACTGGCTAAAAAAAAACACCTCTCCTCCCCCACTAAGCAGATCACACCGGTACTCGTTTTCACATTTAACTTCGGTGCATCCACTGTCTGAGCTACTGCTCTCTTCTGTGCTCTATCAGCTTGTTTCTCATTATTTCTTCTACGGTGTGATTAGCTACATCCCATCCTTCCTTTGATTCTATTAGACTGTTCATCATGTTTGTCGCGTTAAATTCGAGGTTCATCTTTTGCCTGTAAACGTTTCTTTCCCTATTCCACCTTGGGCAGTGGTATAGGGTGTGTTCAGCGTCATCTATAGCTCCACAGTACATGCATTCGCATGAGTCAGCTCTTTTTCTTTCGTAAAGGAATTGTTTGAAACAGCCATGTCCTGATAAGGCTTGTGTCAGGTGAAAATTGACTTCTCCTTTTTTTTGAGTTATCCATTTTTTAACATCCGGTATGAGTTTGTAAGTCCATCTCCCATGTTGTGCTCGCTCCCATTTTATCTGCCATTCGCTGATTATCGATTCTTCTCTGACATTTTCCTCGTTTATCCCGTTTCTATCGTCGTACCTTTTGGCTCTGTCTTTTGCCAGCAATTCAATCGGGGGGATGCCCGCTATCACTGCAGCCGCGTCTGCCGAGATGGTCCGGTAGGCGCAGCAGACCCTTATGTGAATCTGCCTTTGGAGCGCTCTGACTTTCCTTTCGATGCTTTTCCTGTTGACTGCTTCGTACCATACTGGTGCAGCGTACATCATCTGGGAGTACGCAACACTCGCCAGTAATTTCCGTTTGGATTCTCGAGGTCCTCCGACGTTCGGCATTATTGAAGCCAGGGCTCTTGTCGTCTTATATGCCTTTTCTATTGCCTTCTCGATATGGCAAGTCCACTTAAGCCTATTGTCGATCCACACGCCCAGATACTTGATAGCCGCCCTCGGACGGACTTCCACCCCCCGCAGTTTGAAGCGCACTTCCGGGATTTTCTTTTTCTTGGTAAGGATCACTGCCTCTGTTTTCTCTGGTGCGAGATCTAGCCCCTTTTTGTCCATCCAGTTGGCTATTCTTTGCAATGCGGTATTGACCTTGTCTTCGAGTCTTTTTTCGCTTGTCTCCCTTGCAACAAGGGCCACGTCATCTGCGAAGCCAATCAGGTTGACCCCCTTTGGCATTTCGGTTCGTAGCAGACCATCATACATGACGTTCCACAGTGTCGGTCCAAGGACCGAGCCCTGCGGAACGCCACTGTTGATGGGCCACTCTTTTTCGCTTCCTTCTGCTTCCAGGATGATCACTCTTGCACTAAGGTATGATTCGATTATGTCTATCAGGTGTCCGTCTACCTGTCTTTTTTTCAGCTCGTCAAGAATGTGTTGCCATGACGCGCTATTGAATGCGTTTTTGACGTCTACCGTCACCACGGCGCAAATTCTTCTGTTTTTACTGGAGTACTTTTCCGCGTCTTTCGCAGCTTTCACAACTTCTGTGATGGCGTCGATGGTTTGCCGTTTTTTCCTGAATCCGTACTGGCTATCTGCAAGGTCTCCCGTCCTTTCAATTTCTTTTGTCAGTCTTGCTACAAGTAACTGCTCATAGAGCTTTCCTTCTCCGTCCAGGAGGCAGATTGGCCTGTATGAGGACGGCTTGTCCGTGGGCTTGTCCCCCTTCCTAAGGAGCAACAGCTTGGCTTTCTTCCAGTTTGAGGGAAATGTCCCGTCCCTCGCCAACTTGTTGTACACTGCCAGGACGTATGCAGCATTTTCTTGCACTAATTGCTTTATAACTTCCGTCGGGATGTTTCCAGGTCCAGGTGCTTTGCCGTTTTTCATCCTTCTCGTAGCGGCATTAAGCTCTTCTATCGAGAAAGGTATGAATTCGCCACCCGTAGTCCTCTCATATACCACTACGTCATGCGTTGGAAAAAGATCGTCAGCAATCCTTGTGACGAACTGCATTGTCAATTTTGGATTTCTCGGGAATCCAGTCATTTTTTTCATAGCTATCTGGTAGCCACTGCCCCACACGTCTTTGTCGACTTCGTCGCAGACGACTCGCCAGCTCGCTCGCTTCGCTGCTTTGATGCCCGCCTTGCATCGTTTTCGGGCTCCTATGAAATCTTCCGATGCTTGCCTGCATCGTTCTTCGCATTGTCTTCTCCTGCTTCGTGTGTAGAGTCTCCTCGCCTTGATGCATTCTTTCCTGAGTTTAGCGATGTCGTCATTCCACCAGTATGCTCCTTTCCTAACGGTCTTTCCTTTTTTCATAGGCATCGTTCTGTTGCAGAGGGATTGTAGCACCCGTGAGAATCCTTCTCCCGTGGTGTTAACCCCACTGGGGGCAATTTTCTTTGATTCTATGCTGAGTTTCTGTATGTCCAGCTTGCCAACGTTCCATCCCTTGCGGGTGCTAGATGCAGCTGTGGGTTTGTCCGCATCTTGGTCTATTTGACACAATATATATTTGTGGTCACTTAGTGTTATTTTGTCACATACTTCCCAGCGACTTATTCGGCTTACCATACCTTCAGTTGCTAGCGTCAGGTCCAGGATTGATGAGCACCCATACCTTTCGAACGTCGGGTTGTTTCCTCTGTTGACAACGACCATGTCCATCTCTGCGATCCATTCGGCCATGAGCTGTCCCCTCTCATCAGTCCGTGGCATTCCCCACAATGGTGATTTGGCATTGAAGTCACCCGTGACGATGGCTTCTCTTCGGTTTTCTCGGATGTGCTCTCCGATTTCCGCAAGAGTTCTTTCTAGTCGCCCTATCTCTTGATTTCCGGAGGAGTAACAGCTGTATATAATGACTTCTCGAGTCATCACGTAGGCGAAGCCTAGCCCACTACCTTGTGATTCTGTCACTAGGTCGTTCTCCACGATTTTTAGTGCCGCGTCCTGGTCTTTGTCACTGATCCAGTCTTGTCTGTTGCAAATGGCTCGTCGGTTCGGTTCACTTACCAGTAACAGGCTTGCCTTGAGTTCCGTGCTAGTTGCAAGGGCCATGTCATGAGCAGCTCGGCTCCTGTTTGCATTGATCTGCAGGAGCCTCACGCTACCTTCCATCTTTGAGCTGCTCTGGTCTTTTTGTAGCCTCTCGTTTTGGGCATTTCCTATCGCCTGTCTGGTGCCCCCCTTCCTTGCATCTTATGCAGTAAGGCTCGTTTTTACATGACAGCGCCTTGTGTCCTTCTTTCGTACACCGGAGACAGAGGCTTGCCCTGTCCGGGCCTTTGCACATGTTCTGGGTGTGGCCATGTTCCCAGCACCTGTGGCATTTGTTCTCCTGGATTCGCTCCTGTACCCTGCATAGTGCCCAGCCTATTCTAATTCGCCCGAGCTCTAGCAGTCTCCGCGCGTTGCCGTCCGTCGTAATGGCCGTTATGTTTTGTCGTCCTCCCTGCGCTGGCCGTAGTGCTTTGAGCTCCACTGCTGTCGGGTCGATGCCCGCTTCTTCTTCGATAGCCTTCTTAATTTCGTCCTCTGTCGTCGTTGCATCCATGTCTCTTATATGTAGTACTTTTTTTGTCATCATGACCGTCGCCGTCACGGTCGGGGCCTTTGTTGCAATTTCTCGTACGAGAGCTCTCATTTTGTTAGGGCTGCTTTTCGCAGTCAGGAGCACATCGCCTTGCCTTGTCTGTCGAATGGTTTGTATGTCGATTCCAAGTTCCTTCGGATTTACTGCCTCCTTTACTAGTCTCAGCGTTTCAGAGTATGACTTTCCTTCTGTCCTAATCACCAGGGCTTCATGGTCAAGAGCCCTTCGGGGCCGATGCCTTAGGGATTCCTCTGACCTGCGAGTCTTGCGAGGCACGTCATTTATCTTGTCTTTGTCTCTATCACTCTTGTTGCCGTTATGGATCGCTGCCTTAATTCCGGTTTCTGCTAGTAGGAACCCGAGAACTTTTTCCATTTCTTTTCCCACACTGCCTTTGATCCTCGGTGTAGCTATCCTGGTCCTTCCAAGCTTCTTCATAGCCTCTATCGTTGCTTGTATAGAACTGAATAGGTCCCCTATGCTAACGTCCTCTAGGCTTTCCGTACCTCCATTTGAAATGATTGGATAGAAGACATCCCGTTTGATCTGCTTAATTGTTCCACTTGCATCTGGAAAGCTTAGGATTTGCCTCATGGTCGCGAGTTCTCCTTTGCCGCATTTTTGCGCAAGGAGTCCCTCTTTACCGCCAAACCTAGCGATAGCTCTGGCCATATTCTTGTCGTTAGACGCGATGTTATCATTGCAGGGTAGCATAATTACCGTGCTTTCTTCGGCCTCCCAAACCGGTCGATCGTGGGCTTGTGTTTCACCGAAAACCCCGCCGTCCCAGTCCTCTTCGGTAATCCGTTGGTATGCCTCGAGCGTCCCATCACCCTTCAGTTTTTGCCTCTTTTCATGGAGCCTTGCCTGGGCTATACAGTTCTCGCATGCCACAGTCCGAAGGACCCTGAGTTCCTTGGCATGCTTCACCTCGATGCTCTTTAGCTGACTTTCGAGGTTTTCCTTCTCTAGGTCTGGGGTTTCTAGGGCTTGTCCGGCTTTTTCCAGGCATTCTTTGAGGTCCTGGTTTTGGAGAAGCTCAACTTGGAAGCTAAGTTTGGCCGAGGCGTCCTTGATTTCTCTTTTGCAGTTGAACGACTTGCTGACTGCTGTTTCGAGTTTCATTACTTGAGTCGTGATCTTCTTAAGTATGTCCTGAAGCAAGCGTAAGTCACTATGCGACGGAGCCTTGTCCGTATCCGGTGTTTTCTCTGGTGTCGATTCTTTCCGTTTCCTTTTCGTCGGTTGAGTGCTCGCTGCAAGTGACGTTAACGCTGGTTTCGTCGATTCTTGAAAGGTCTCTTCAACTCCCGGAAACGAGTGGGCCCGCCCTCTCGGTGGTGATCGGCAGATCGAGTCCCTCCGCGCAAACGGGTCCATACCGATATCCGTCACATTCGCCTGCCGAATGTCGGCTATGAGACATCCTTGTCTTCCAGTAACTCTCAAGGTCTGGTCATTCACTTCGAATGATTCGCAGTCATTTGATGACGATCCAGCGCTGCCCGCGGTACCACAGCTGACCTGGACCGGTACTGAGGTATCCCTCCTCTGCACCGTAAACTTCTTACACATCTCGTCGTCGCTCATATTTGGTTCGAAATCGGGGTTCCTTCCCCTAGGTTTTTTAAGTCGGGGTTCCTTCCCCGAGGTTTATTATCGGGGTATCCTTCCCCACGCGACACGTTTGGTCCGCGGGGACTATTTTATTTCATCCCAGTCCGCCGGTCGCTCTGACGGAGTCGAAGCAGCCGGTGAGGACACCCCCTATCCGCCACCTGGGGACGCGCTCCAGTAGGAGTTGGACTTCTCCAGCAGAGAGACGTCCTAACAAGAACATCACACTCTGCCTCCTGGAGGATGATGATGATGATGATGATGATGATGATGATGATGATGATGATGATGATGATGATGATGATGATGATGATGATGATGATGATGATGATGATGATGATGATGATGATGATGATGATGATGATGATGATGATGATGATGATGATGATGATGATGATGATGATGATGATGATGATGATGATGATGATGATGATGATGATGATGATGATGATGATGATGATGATGATGATGATGATGATGATGATGATGATGATGATGATGATGATGATGATGATGATGATGATGATGATGATGATGATGATGATGATGATGATGATGATGATGATGATGATGATGATGATGATGATGATGATGATGATGATGATGATGATGATGATGATGATGATGATGATGATGATGATGATGATGATGATGATGATGATGATGATGATGATGATGATGATGATGATGATGATGATGATGATGATGATGATGATGATGATGATGATGATGATGATGATGATGATGATGATGATGATGATGATGATGATGATGATGATGATGATGATGATGATGATGATGATGATGATGATGATGATGATGATGATGATGATGATGATGATGATGATGATGATGATGATGATGATGATGATGATGATGATGATGATGATGATGATGATGATGATGATGATGATGATGATGATGATGATGATGATGATGATGATGATGATGATGATGATGATGATGATGATGATGATGATGATGATGATGATGATGATGATGATGATGATGATGATGATGATGATGATGATGATGATGATGATGATGATGATGATGATGATGATGATGATGATGATGATGATGATGATGATGATGATGATGATGATGATGATGATGATGATGATGATGATGATGATGATGATGATGATGATGATGATGATGATGATGATGATGATGATGATGATGATGATGATGATGATGATGATGATGATGATGATGATGATGATGATGATGATGATGATGATGATGATGATGATGATGATGATGATGATGATGATGATGATGATGATGATGATGATGATGATGATGATGATGATGATGATGATGATGATGATGATGATGATGATGATGATGATGATGATGATGATGATGATGATGATGATGATGATGATGATGATGATGATGATGATGATGATGATGATGATGATGATGATGATGATGATGATGATGATGATGATGATGATGATGATGATGATGATGATGATGATGATGATGATGATGATGATGATGATGATGATGATGATGATGATGATGATGATGATGATGATGATGATGATGATGATGATGATGATGATGATGATGATGATGATGATGATGATGATGATGATGATGATGATGATGATGATGATGATGATGATGATGATGATGATGATGATGATGATGATGATGATGATGATGATGATGATGATGATGATGATGATGATGATGATGATGATGATGATGATGATGATGATGATGATGATGATGATGATGATGATGATGATGATGATGATGATGATGATGATGATGATGATGATGATGATGATGATGATGATGATGATGATGATGATGATGATGATGATGATGATGATGATGATGATGATGATGATGATGATGATGATGATGATGATGATGATGATGATGATGATGATGATGATGATGATGATGATGATGATGATGATGATGATGATGATGATGATGATGATGATGATGATGATGATGATGATGATGATGATGATGATGATGATGATGATGATGATGATGATGATGATGATGATGATGATGATGATGATGATGATGATGATGATGATGATGATGATGATGATGATGATGATGATGATGATGATGATGATGATGATGATGATGATGATGATGATGATGATGATGATGATGATGATGATGATGATGATGATGATGATGATGATGATGATGATGATGATGATGATGATGATGATGATGATGATGATGATGATGATGATGATGATGATGATGATGATGATGATGATGATGATGATGATGATGATGATGATGATGATGATGATGATGATGATGATGATGATGATGATGATGATGATGATGATGATGATGATGATGATGATGATGATGATGATGATGATGATGATGATGATGATGATGATGATGATGATGATGATGATGATGATGATGATGATGATGATGATGATGATGATGATGATGATGATGATGATGATGATGATGATGATGATGATGATGATGATGATGATGATGATGATGATGATGATGATGATGATGATGATGATGATGATGATGATGATGATGATGATGATGATGATGATGATGATGATGATGATGATGATGATGATGATGATGATGATGATGATGATGATGATGATGATGATGATGATGATGATGATGATGATGATGATGATGATGATGATGATGATGATGATGATGATGATGATGATGATGATGATGATGATGATGATGATGATGATGATGATGATGATGATGATGATGATGATGATGATGATGATGATGATGATGATGATGATGATGATGATGATGATGATGATGATGATGATGATGATGATGATGATGATGATGATGATGATGATGATGATGATGATGATGATGATGATGATGATGATGATGATGATGATGATGATGATGATGATGATGATGATGATGATGATGATGATGATGATGATGATGATGATGATGATGATGATGATGATGATGATGATGATGATGATGATGATGATGATGATGATGATGATGATGATGATGATGATGATGATGATGATGATGATGATGATGATGATGATGATGATGATGATGATGATGATGATGATGATGATGATGATGATGATGATGATGATGATGATGATGATGATGATGATGATGATGATGATGATGATGATGATGATGATGATGATGATGATGATGATGATGATGATGATGATGATGATGATGATGATGATGATGATGATGATGATGATGATGATGATGATGATGATTAAATTATTAATTTTATTATTAAATTTATTAATTTTTTGTATTTTTTTTAGATTCATAAATTTTATTCATGCTTTCTATCAGATTACGTT
>CAXAQZ010000768.1:0-35756 GCA_963971145.1 Sussaba pulchella
CTATCTTACATCTGATTTATTTCTTTCGGGCACGAATCGGTAATTTTCGTTGATCGGTACTTCGTTCACATCAGCTACAAGCATTTAACAGTCAGCGTACAAACCGCGAATCTCACACTCCCACTCCGATTATACGACACACACATAAACAATTACAAACCGATTTAGCTCACTTGAAACAGACATACGCTTCTGGTAGCGAGATATTCATTGACATAGGAAATAATAAGTCCCAAATTATTATGGACTAGCGATTTGATCGCGATCAATGCGACCTGTAGTGGTCTTTGACAAATAATATAGAATAATCGAGCTTGCTCCTCGGAGACAGCTCACCGGTCGAATCTCGACGAAAACGTGTACGTATATATGTATATATATATATATATAAATAGAATCAACAAGAGGCTTATCTTTGATACAGAGCGCCGATGAGATAATCCGCCGTAGCACCGATGAGGTCGGGCGGGGTGCGCGCGGGATCGCGAGGCGTGCCGGGCCTAATAAACCAATGTAACCGTCGTCGCTTCAAGTATTTGAGGCTCGTTTTCGCCAAATAATGAGACTTCAGCTTCGGCTATCTTGTATGCCCCATGGAGAACTGAAGACTCGGTGGCCGTTCCTTCCTCTCTTCGGTACTTTAGCTCCGTTTTTTGTGATATAATAACACGGATCATACAGCGGCCCAGCCACAAGACACCCTGTGGATACATGGACCCAATGCTTTACGTATATTCGCATACGCTTTCTTTTTATTACAAAAATGATAAAATACTAATTCGATCTATTCGATGACCAAAAAACCCAAATGTCGATGAATTATGCGAAACCCAAAATCGTACCTCCTTTGTATGCCGCTCGGTATCCTATTGCTCACGAGACTTCGGGTTCACACTTCGATATAATCTTCGGTATACATTTATAGAGACCGAACACTCGCGATTATATATATGCGCGTACTTGCGGCTACGACGGGATTGCGACTGGGCCGATTGATATACAAATTCGTGGAACAAGTACCCCGAATTTGGAAGCGTCAAATAACGGCCGATCGGCGCACGCAGGTCATCGCTGGGTTTGTCGCCCGCTCACCGCCTCTAGCTTAACCGACTGTCCGCTCACCGATCTCTACCACCGACGGTACGGTAGAGACCTACCCTTCGCGATGGTGACGGGGAGCCGGAGCGATCCGTTACAATATCCCCCTCCATTTGCGTGACCGTAAAACAATCAAAACTTTTCGGTTGAGCAAATAATAAGACAAAACATGACCCACACAACACACTGACCAAATGGTCATTCTATTTAATGATTCTGAAACGAGATTAAAGGCAGAATTAATGACACAGATATAGTCAAACGGGCTCGTGATATTTACGGAGACTCAGTCGATTGTAGATGCCCTTTATGATATTTGCGTCATCTCGATCGACAAGCTGGAAAGCGTTATTGCCAAAAACACGCGCAATTCTATACGGACCGTAAAAAAGGTGAAAGAATTTAGTTGTAAGACGTTCGAATGCATTAGACGGATGCGGAACCCTTAGCAAAACTAGATCACCTATATTTAATACGACTTTCGATATTTTTGTCTGTCCCTTGCAGCGTCTTTCGAAATTGAGAAGGAGACGTTCATTTGCGAGAATTATTTTCTTTTCATGTGCGATATCGTTGTGCTTCGGAAAGGATATCAGTTTCTCTATTGCGTCCTGTGGTGGACTGCCAAAATGGAGCTCGAATGGCGTAAAGCCGGTGCTGACATGAGTCGTTATGTTAAGAAGCGATTCAACGCGCGGTACGTATTTCGCCCAACTTGCATGGGCATCGTGACAGAGCGTACGAAAAAGACGACCAAGCTCTCTCATTACCCTTTCTGTTGGATTACTTTGAGGGTGTCTTATTGAACAGAATCGGACCTTTATTTGGTTTCGCTCCAGATGCTCTCGCCATTTGGGGGACGTAAATTGTGTTCCATTATCCGCAAGTATCGCCGTTGGTTTTCCGAGTTCGGGTATATACTTTTCTGTGATCTTATTTAACACGATTCGAGTAGTTGCCTTCTTCGTCGTATACAATTTTACATATTTCGAAAATGCATCGAGCATGACGAATATGTACTGCACCCCACCGATTGATCGTGGCAGCGGTCCGTAAAAATCAACCGTGACGAGCTCACCGGGCATTTCTGCCTTTATCATGCCATACTCTCCTTCCATTGATACGTTCATACTCTTAACACGTTGGCACATGTCGCAAGCACGAACGTAATTTTTTACGTGCATTCTCATCTGATCCCAATGGAAATATTGCTGAATATATGTTAATGTCTTAGCGGATCCGGGATGCCCCAGTTTTTCATGAAAATGTGCAATAACCTTTGGAAATACGACCGTTGGAAGGACGAGTGACCACCGCTCGGTGTTTCGATAAAATCTGAACAATATTTCGTTATGGACCCGATACAATCCGACCAATTCACCGCTCTTCACCCGATCAATTATATTTATGATCACCTCATCTTGAGTCTGCAGATGACGAATCGCTATGAAATCGTCATGCAACTCTCGCGAGAGTCTGTCTAACCCCTGTGACAACTTATATATTGCATCAATTGACGGCTCGTTGAAATGCAATGGTAGATGATTGAGAATCGACGAGACGATCAACGCATTGGGTTCCTCATTCTCAAATTTGCCGGCGGGATTGCGGCTAAAAAAATCCGCAACCAGATTGTCTCGGCCCTTGCAGTACGTAACGGTGAATGTATATCGTGAAAGCGCAAAGCACCACCTCCGTAACCGTGCGGTGTGGTACTGGGTTGAATTTAGAAAACTGAGACCTTTATGGTCAGTTATGATCTCGAAACATCGATTCATAAGATACGTATGACATTATAACACCGAATACACTATAGCCAACAGTTCTTTTTCCGTGGTGCTATAATGAATTTCCGCGGAGTTCAAACATCGACTTACCAGCGTAATAATACATTGTTCCCCGGCATCGTTCGTTTGAAAAAGCACACCGCTGATTCCGCGGTCAGACGCATCCGTCTGAAGTTGAAACTTTTTATTCGGTATTACGTGTCTCAACATTATGGAGTGAACAAAATTCTGTTTCAAGTCTTTGAATGCCTGACTGTGATTATTGGTCCAATCCCATCTTTCTTTTCCCCTGAGCAGTGACCGAAATGGATCCACAAACGTGGCATGCTTCACGCTAAACTGGCGATAATAATTACAAATGCCTAAAAATTGTTGTAGCTGTTTCTTATTTTTAGGTTCTGCAAAATTTTCTATAATTTTCAATTTATTCGGAAGGGGACGTAATCCTTCGACTGAGAGGACGTATCCGAGAAACTCCACCGATTGACGACAAAAATAAGACTTATCGAGCCGTAACGTAAAATTATTGTCTTGAAGACGCGAGAACACGGCCCCTAGATGAACGAGATGCTCCTCGAACGAAGTAGAAGCAATGAGAATATCATCGATGTAAATCGTGAGAAAACGGTCGAATGACCTATCAAAAATTCGGCTAACGGCACGGATAAATCCGCTTCCAGCGGTTTTAAGTCCAAATGGAATACGGCGAAATTGGTAGAGTGTCGACCCGTACAAAAAAGCGGTATATGGGCGCGACGACTCATCTAACGCAATCTGCCAATACCCGTTCGCCAAATCAGAGGTGGACATGTATTTGACACCATGATATCTTTGAACTAACTCGCTAATCAGCGGTGGTGATTCGTTATCCGATTCTATAGCCTGATTGATAAATCGAGCATCCAGACAGATTCGCAGCCTACCATCTTTTTTCTGCACAATCCTTAGTGGATTGCAGTAAGGGCTATCTGAACGCTCAATTATCCCATTCTGCAGCATTTCGTCGAGCTCGGCTTCCACCGCTTCTCTCAACGCGTGTGGAACCGGATAAGAGCGTCGGACAATTGTCTTCGGATTGGTCAACCTGATTTTATGTTGATATGAACCTGCGGCTACGTTTTTTAAAGAGAAAAGTTTTTTAAATCTGCACAAAAAATTATATAAGGTGGATTTTTTACTATCTGACAATGTCGAAATTGAGAGCATGAGCTTACTAACGTCATCGAAAAAATTTTGATCCTCGCCGTAGGTGTACAAACGGCAAGACCTGAAAGCGTCCAAATCGTCTTCCGAGGCGAGTTCATCTAACTCGTTTACCGATACAACTTCGCACACCGAATCCATTGGACTAGTTAACATCACGAACGGACTTCTAATTTTTTTACCTGTTAATCTCATTCGATTGACTATTGTACCCTCCTCCCGAGACCGACCTATTTCCGCGTCCATACGCGACGATTTTGTTTGGCTACTACTGGCGTTTTTTGGAGCGACCATATCGTCGTTTAGATTATTTTTATGCAAGGCATCTTTGGGTAACTTTCTAATTTTAGATTTTGTGGGGCTTTCTAAATCGTTTGTTGGTTCTTGATTCGACAGTTTTAAGCGATCACGGAAATTCTGGAATACACGTGCGATTTCGCGCACCGAGATGACTTGAATATAAGTAATATCATCCCCGTGCGACGCGACGACTCGCTCGGGGATAACCCGTCCAAACGATATCGATTGATTCGGCACTACGTAATCATCGAGACTGAAACGTAATCTCTTATAATCTATCACAGCCTTGTTTTTATGCAACCAATCGTTCCCCAGGATCATATTAGACGATAAATATGGAACTATGAGAAAGGTCGCCGTGACTATACACTCACCGCACATCATTTCTAGCAAGATCTGTTTTCTAATTTTCGTTGGCTTTCTTCCGATAGCCGCAGTTACAATCAGATTAGCAACGGGCAATTCCACAACTCGAAAATGTTTTTGCATGTAGTCGTAATATTTATCTGAGACGCAGGTGACTTGACTGCCGGAATCCAATAATGCCGCAGTTGGAATATCAAAAACGTTAACAATTAACTGCGGACATTTGCGAAACTGAGCGACTTCGAGATCATTACTATCTTCGTCGGTTATTCCGGTAACCAGGTCCTCAAAAACATCGAATGGGCTAGGACGCGTCGGTGGACCTGTACTTAACGCACCCATTAGGAGTTTAAATGCTCCAAGCCTGCTGTTTGCTCGTCTACTGCTAAAGGCGGCGGAGGGAAAGCATAAGCCAACGTCGGTGATTGTGGGATCCCGCCTATGGTCGTGTGCGAATCGATGTTTCCAACAGGATCGAGTACTCTTTGTGTAGCACAATTGATATTTGAAATATTATTATTATTATTATTATTTGGCCGCGGTGGTGCCGAGTTACGAGGTGCGCCAGAATCATTGGGTCTCCGAGGATATTGGTTGCCGTGATTCATTGACGTTGCTCCATGGCCCATTGAATAATTATTACGAGGTACGTTTGAAAATGAATTACCACCGGCGGGTCCGTTTGTATTTCTTCGCGTTCTTTCCCTTTCCTCACTCACCATATCGAGTTGAGCAAGGGCGCTGGACACTGCATTCGTATCAGCGAAATCAACGGTAACGAGTGACTCCCTAACGCGGATCGGAAGCTGCTGGACGACGGTGTAATTTAACTCGTATGACTCGAGCTGGGGTATAAAGTGTTGTGCCTCGGTAACTTGTTGTAAGAAAAATGTTTGCAGCAACCCCATCGTGATGGCATATCGACGGGAAGACCATTGTGATTTTATCCGTACACGCACCGGAACCGAAAAGAATTCGCTCAAGAACGCTGTCTTAAATGTTTCGTATGTGTGGCAAATGCGACGATTCGCGTTAAACCAAATTTTTGCGCGTCCCTCTAATGCATTCTCCACAATCAAAATTTTACAGTTATCGGTATCAGCCCGTTGAACTACAAAATATCGCTCGAGATGCTCCAAAAACTCACAAGGGTGTGATTTGATATCATTTTCGAATTTTGGAAGACGGATATCCAATTTTATAGAACGAAAACCACGGACGAGCCCGTCCAACATACCCTGTGCCTCCTCCGGACGCGGTGGTGGTGGAGGAGTCTCTCCACGATTCCGTATTGGCGGAGTCGCGGCTCCTCGCAAAGTCTCAAGCTCGACTTGCTGTGCGTCTAAACGCGCACGCATTCGTTGAAGCTCGTCCACCAAATCAGCTCCGTGCCTGCCTTGAATCTCGCGTTGCGCTCGTTCGAATTCGGCGCGCTGCTCGATCAACACGTCCATCTCCGCACGCATACGCGCCATTTGCTCTTCTAAATCTGTTGCCTGCGCCATGCCTAAAGAATCGTACAGATTAGTTCGGACTTTCCGTTTATCGGCGCTTAAAGCAGTCTTAACCCCTTTCCGTTTCACCGTAGATAATACCGGAGTTACGTTTTCCCTATCACCTTTACGTGAACGGGTTTTGATTGGAGTATACTTTAATGGCATCAAAATTTATATGCGAAAGACACTTAAACAAAAAAAAATCTATCTATAAATTAATTATTTAACCAACAAATGGACAACTAAAAGAATAAATACATAAATTAATCGACCAATTAACCAAGATATTAATATGTAAATAAATATGTCGCGACATTTGCCATTGAATGAATAAACAAATAAATAAAGAAATAAATAAACGGATATAGATATAAATAAATAAATAGATAAGTTAATAAATAGACAACGAAATAAATAAATACGTAAATAAGTAGATTAATCTACGAGTGAATAAATAATTCGTTAAATGAATAACTGAGTAAATTGATAAATTAACAAATAAAAAAAAGAAAAATAAATAAATGAATAAATACACGAATAAATGAAAAGAATAAGCTATCGAACGAAGAGCGTAACCATCCACGAAAACCAAGTGTTACCTTGTCGTGCCACACGTTGGGCGCCAATTTGTAATAATTTTCCTTTTGTGGAATCGATGTATATGTTCAGTTTTTACTTATACATTCTATCTTACCATCTGATTTATTTCTTTCGGGCACGATCGGTAATTTTCGTTGATCGGTACTTCGTTCACATCAGCTACAAGCATTTAACAGTCAGCGTACAAACCGCGAATCTCACACTCCCACTCCGATTATACGACACACACATAAACAATTACAAACCGATTTAGCTCACTTGAAACAGACATACGCTTCTGGTAGCGAGATATTCATTGACATAGGAAATAATAAGTCCCAAATTATTATGGACTAGCGATTTGATCGCGATCAATGCGACCTGTAGTGGTCTTTGACAAATAATATAGAATAATCGAGCTTGCTCCTCGGAGACAGCTCACCGGTCGAATCTCGACGAAAACGTGTACGTATATATGTATATATATATATATATAAATAGAATCAACAAGAGGCTTATCTTTGATACAGAGCGCCGATGAGATAATCCGCCGTAGCACCGATGAGGTCGGGCGGGGTGCGCGCGGGATCGCGAGGCGTGCCGGGCCTAATAAACCAATGTAACCGTCGTCGCTTCAAGTATTTGAGGCTCGTTTTCGCCAAATAATGAGACTTCAGCTTCGGCTATCTTGTATGCCCCATGGAGAACTGAAGACTCGGTGGCCGTTCCTTCCTCTCTTCGGTACTTTAGCTCCGTTTTTTGTGATATAATAACACGGATCATACAGCGGCCCAGCCACAAGACACCCTGTGGATACATGGACCCAATGCTTTACGTATATTCGCATACGCTTTCTTTTTATTACAAAAATGATAAAATACTAATTCGATCTATTCGATGACCAAAAAACCCAAATGTCGATGAATTATGCGAAACCCAAAATCGTACCTCCTTTGTATGCCGCTCGGTATCCTATTGCTCACGAGACTTCGGGTTCACACTTCGATATAATCTTCGGTATACATTTATAGAGACCGAACACTCGCGATTATATATATGCGCGTACTTGCGGCTACGACGGGATTGCGACTGGGCCGATTGATATACAAATTCGTGGAACAAGTACCCCGAATTTGGAAGCGTCAAATAACGGCCGATCGGCGCACGCAGGTCATCGCTGGGTTTGTCGCCCGCTCACCGCCTCTAGCTTAACCGACTGTCCGCTCACCGATCTCTACCACCGACGGTACGGTAGAGACCTACCCTTCGCGATGGTGACGGGGAGCCGGAGCGATCCGTTACAATATCCCCCTCCATTTGCGTGACCGTAAAACAATCAAAACTTTTCGGTTGAGCAAATAATAAGACAAAACATGACCCACACAACACACTGACCAAATGGTCATCCTATTTAATGATTCTGAAACGAGATTAAAGGCAGAATTAATGACACAGATATAGTCAAACGGGCTCGTGATATTTACGGAGACTCAGTCGATTGTAGATGCCCTTTATGATATTTGCGTCATCTCGATCGACAAGCTGGAAAGCGTTATTGCCAAAAACACGCGCAATTCTATACGGACCGTAAAAAAGGTGAAAGAATTTAGTTGTAAGACGTTCGAATGCATTAGACGGATGCGGAACCCTTAGCAAAACTAGATCACCTATATTTAATACGACTTTCGATATTTTTGTCTGTCCCTTGCAGCGTCTTTCGAAATTGAGAAGGAGACGTTCATTTGCGAGAATTATTTTCTTTTCATGTGCGATATCGTTGTGCTTCGGAAAGGATATCAGTTTCTCTATTGCGTCCTGTGGTGGACTGCCAAAATGGAGCTCGAATGGCGTAAAGCCGGTGCTGACATGAGTCGTTATGTTAAGAAGCGATTCAACGCGCGGTACGTATTTCGCCCAACTTGCATGGGCATCGTGACAGAGCGTACGAAAAAGACGACCAAGCTCTCTCATTACCCTTTCTGTTGGATTACTTTGAGGGTGTCTTATTGAACAGAATCGGACCTTTATTTGGTTTCGCTCCAGATGCTCTCGCCATTTGGGGGACGTAAATTGTGTTCCATTATCCGCAAGTATCGCCGTTGGTTTTCCGAGTTCGGGTATATACTTTTCTGTGATCTTATTTAACACGATTCGAGTAGTTGCCTTCTTCGTCGTATACAATTTTACATATTTCGAAAATGCATCGAGCATGACGAATATGTACTGCACCCCACCGATTGATCGTGGCAGCGGTCCGTAAAAATCAACCGTGACGAGCTCACCGGGCATTTCTGCCTTTATCATGCCATACTCTCCTTCCATTGATACGTTCATACTCTTAACACGTTGGCACATGTCGCAAGCACGAACGTAATTTTTTACGTGCATTCTCATCTGATCCCAATGGAAATATTGCTGAATATATGTTAATGTCTTAGCGGATCCGGGATGCCCCAGTTTTTCATGAAAATGTGCAATAACCTTTGGAAATACGACCGTTGGAAGGACGAGTGACCACCGCTCGGTGTTTCGATAAAATCTGAACAATATTTCGTTATGGACCCGATACAATCCGACCAATTCACCGCTCTTCACCCGATCAATTATATTTATGATCACCTCATCTTGAGTCTGCAGATGACGAATCGCTATGAAATCGTCATGCAACTCTCGCGAGAGTCTGTCTAACCCCTGTGACAACTTATATATTGCATCAATTGACGGCTCGTTGAAATGCAATGGTAGATGATTGAGAATCGACGAGACGATCAACGCATTGGGTTCCTCATTCTCAAATTTGCCGGCGGGATTGCGGCTAAAAAAATCCGCAACCAGATTGTCTCGGCCCTTGCAGTACGTAACGGTGAATGTATATCGTGAAAGCGCAAAGCACCACCTCCGTAACCGTGCGGTGTGGTACTGGGTTGAATTTAGAAAACTGAGACCTTTATGGTCAGTTATGATCTCGAAACATCGATTCATAAGATACGTATGACATTGTAACACCGAATACACTATAGCCAACAGTTCTTTTTCCGTGGTGCTATAATGAATTTCCGCGGAGTTCAAACATCGACTTACCAGCGTAATAATACATTGTTCCCCGGCATCGTTCGTTTGAAAAAGCACACCGCTGATTCCGCGGTCAGACGCATCCGTCTGAAGTTGAAACTTTTTATTCGGTATTACGTGTCTCAACATTATGGAGTGAACAAAATTCTGTTTCAAGTCTTTGAATGCCTGACTGTGATTATTGGTCCAATCCCATCTTTCTTTTCCCCTGAGCAGTGACCGAAATGGATCCACAAACGTGGCATGCTTCACGCTAAACTGGCGATAATAATTACAAATGCCTAAAAATTGTTGTAGCTGTTTCTTATTTTTAGGTTCTGCAAAATTTTCTATAATTTTCAATTTATTCGGAAGGGGACGTAATCCTTCGACTGAGAGGACGTATCCGAGAAACTCCACCGATTGACGACAAAAATAAGACTTATCGAGCCGTAACGTAAAATTATTGTCTTGAAGACGCGAGAACACGGCCCCTAGATGAACGAGATGCTCCTCGAACGAAGTAGAAGCAATGAGAATATCATCGATGTAAATCGTGAGAAAACGGTCGAATGACCTATCAAAAATTCGGCTAACGGCACGGATAAATCCGCTTCCAGCGGTTTTAAGTCCAAATGGAATACGGCGAAATTGGTAGAGTGTCGACCCGTACAAAAAAGCGGTATATGGGCGCGACGACTCATCTAACGCAATCTGCCAATACCCGTTCGCCAAATCAGAGGTGGACATGTATTTGACACCATGATATCTTTGAACTAACTCGCTAATCAGCGGTGGTGATTCGTTATCCGATTCTATAGCCTGATTGATAAATCGAGCATCCAGACAGATTCGCAGCCTACCATCTTTTTTCTGCACAATCCTTAGTGGATTGCAGTAAGGGCTATCTGAACGCTCAATTATCCCATTCTGCAGCATTTCGTCGAGCTCGGCTTCCACCGCTTCTCTCAACGCGTGTGGAACCGGATAAGAGCGTCGGACAATTGTCTTCGGATTGGTCAACCTGATTTTATGTTGATATGAACCTGCGGCTACGTTTTTTAAAGAGAAAAGTTTTTTAAATCTGCACAGAAAATTATATAAGGTGGATTTTTTACTATCTGACAATGTCGAAATTGAGAGCATGAGCTTACTAACGTCATCGAAAAAATTTTGATCCTCGCCGTAGGTGTACAAACGGCAAGACCTGAAAGCGTCCAAATCGTCTTCCGAGGCGAGTTCATCTAACTCGTTTACCGATACAACTTCGCACACCGAATCCATTGGACTAGTTAACATCACGAACGGACTTCTAATTTTTTTACCTGTTAATCTCATTCGATTGACTATTGTACCCTCCTCCCGAGACCGACCTATTTCCGCGTCCATACGCGACGATTTTGTTTGGCTACTACTGGCGTTTTTTGGAGCGACCATATCGTCGTTTAGATTATTTTTATGCAAGGCATCTTTGGGTAACTTTCTAATTTTAGATTTTGTGGGGCTTTCTAAATCGTTTGTTGGTTCTTGATTCGACAGTTTTAAGCGATCACGGAAATTCTGGAATACACGTGCGATTTCGCGCACCGAGATGACTTGAATATAAGTAATATCATCCCCGTGCGACGCGACGACTCGCTCGGGGATAACCCGTCCAAACGATATCGATTGATTCGGCACTACGTAATCATCGAGACTGAAACGTAATCTCTTATAATCTATCACAGCCTTGTTTTTATGCAACCAATCGTTCCCCAGGATCATATTAGACGATAAATATGGAACTATGAGAAAGGTCGCCGTGACTATACACTCACCGCACATCATTTCTAGCAAGATCTGTTTTCTAATTTTCGTTGGCTTTCTTCCGATAGCCGCAGTTACAATCAGATTAGCAACGGGCAATTCCACAACTCGAAAATGTTTTTGCATGTAGTCGTAATATTTATCTGAGACGCAGGTGACTTGACTGCCGGAATCCAATAATGCCGCAGTTGGAATATCAAAAACGTTAACAATTAACTGCGGACATTTGCGAAACTGAGCGACTTCGAGATCATTACTATCTTCGTCGGTTATTCCGGTAACCAGGTCCTCAAAAACATCGAATGGGCTAGGACGCGTCGGTGGACCTGTACTTAACGCACCCATTAGGAGTTTAAATGCTCCAAGCCTGCTGTTTGCTCGTCTACTGCTAAAGGCGGCGGAGGGAAAGCATAAGCCAACGTCGGTGATTGTGGGATCCCGCCTATGGTCGTGTGCGAATCGATGTTTCCAACAGGATCGAGTACTCTTTGTGTAGCACAATTGATATTTGAAATATTATTATTATTATTATTATTTGGCCGCGGTGGTGCCGAGTTACGAGGTGCGCCAGAATCATTGGGTCTCCGAGGATATTGGTTGCCGTGATTCATTGACGTTGCTCCATGGCCCATTGAATAATTATTACGAGGTACGTTTGAAAATGAATTACCACCGGCGGGTCCGTTTGTATTTCTTCGCGTTCTTTCCCTTTCCTCACTCACCATATCGAGTTGAGCAAGGGCGCTGGACACTGCATTCGTATCAGCGAAATCAACGGTAACGAGTGACTCCCTAACGCGGATCGGAAGCTGCTGGACGACGGTGTAATTTAACTCGTATGACTCGAGCTGGGGTATAAAGTGTTGTGCCTCGGTAACTTGTTGTAAGAAAAATGTTTGCAGCAACCCCATCGTGATGGCATATCGACGGGAAGACCATTGTGATTTTATCCGTACACGCACCGGAACCGAAAAGAATTCGCTCAAGAACGCTGTCTTAAATGTTTCGTATGTGTGGCAAATGCGACGATTCGCGTTAAACCAAATTTTTGCGCGTCCCTCTAATGCATTCTCCACAATCAAAATTTTACAGTTATCGGTATCAGCCCGTTGAACTACAAAATATCGCTCGAGATGCTCCAAAAACTCACAAGGGTGTGATTTGATATCATTTTCGAATTTTGGAAGACGGATATCCAATTTTATAGAACGAAAACCACGGACGAGCCCGTCCAACATACCCTGTGCCTCCTCCGGACGCGGTGGTGGTGGAGGAGTCTCTCCACGATTCCGTATTGGCGGAGTCGCGGCTCCTCGCAAAGTCTCAAGCTCGACTTGCTGTGCGTCTAAACGCGCACGCATTCGTTGAAGCTCGTCCACCAAATCAGCTCCGTGCCTGCCTTGAATCTCGCGTTGCGCTCGTTCGAATTCGGCGCGCTGCTCGATCAACACGTCCATCTCCGCACGCATACGCGCCATTTGCTCTTCTAAATCTGTTGCCTGCGCCATGCCTAAAGAATCGTACAGATTAGTTCGGACTTTCCGTTTATCGGCGCTTAAAGCAGTCTTAACCCCTTTCCGTTTCACCGTAGATAATACCGGAGTTACGTTTTCCCTATCACCTTTACGTGAACGGGTTTTGATTGGAGTATACTTTAATGGCATCAAAATTTATATGCGAAAGACACTTAAACAAAAAAAAAATCTATCTATAAATTAATTATTTAACCAACAAATGGACAACTAAAAGAATAAATACATAAATTAATCGACCAATTAACCAAGATATTAATATGTAAATAAATATGTCGCGACATTTGCCATTGAATGAATAAACAAATAAATAAAGAAATAAATAAACGGATATAGATATAAATAAATGAATAGATAAGTTAATAAATAGACAACGAAATAAATAAATACGTAAATAAGTAGATTAATCTACGAGTGAATAAATAATTCGTTAAATGAATAACTGAGTAAATTGATAAATTAACAAATAAAAAAAAGAAAAATAAATAAATGAATAAATACACGAATAAATGAAAAGAATAAGCTATCGAACGAAGAGCGTAACCATCCACGAAAACCAAGTGTTACCTTGTCGTGCCACACGTTGGGCGCCAATTTGTAATAATTTTCCTTTTGTGGAATCGATGTATATGTTCAGTTTTTACTTATACATTCTATCTTACCATCTGATTTATTTCTTTCGGGCACGATCGGTAATTTTCGTTGATCGGTACTTCGTTCACATCAGCTACAAGCATTTAACAGTCAGCGTACAAACCGCGAATCTCACACTCCCACTCCGATTATACGACACACACATAAACAATTACAAACCGATTTAGCTCACTTGAAACAGACATACGCTTCTGGTAGCGAGATATTCATTGACATAGGAAATAATAAGTCCCAAATTATTATGGACTAGCGATTTGATCGCGATCAATGCGACCTGTAGTGGTCTTTGACAAATAATATAGAATAATCGAGCTTGCTCCTCGGAGACAGCTCACCGGTCGAATCTCGACGAAAACGTGTACGTATATATGTATATATATATATATATAAATAGAATCAACAAGAGGCTTATCTTTGATACAGAGCGCCGATGAGATAATCCGCCGTAGCACCGATGAGGTCGGGCGGGGTGCGCGCGGGATCGCGAGGCGTGCCGGGCCTAATAAACCAATGTAACCGTCGTCGCTTCAAGTATTTGAGGCTCGTTTTCGCCAAATAATGAGACTTCAGCTTCGGCTATCTTGTATGCCCCATGGAGAACTGAAGACTCGGTGGCCGTTCCTTCCTCTCTTCGGTACTTTAGCTCCGTTTTTTGTGATATAATAACACGGATCATACAGCGGCCCAGCCACAAGACACCCTGTGGATACATGGACCCAATGCTTTACTTATATTCGCATACGCTTTCTTTTTATTACAAAAATGATAAAATACTAATTCGATCTATTCGATGACCAAAAAACCCAAATGTCGATGAATTATGCGAAACCCAAAATCGTACCTCCTTTGTATGCCGCTCGGTATCCTATTGCTCACGAGACTTCGGGTTCACACTTCGATATAATCTTCGGTATACATTTATAGAGACCGAACACTCGCGATTATATATATGCGCGTACTTGCGGCTACGACGGGATTGCGACTGGGCCGATTGATATACAAATTCGTGGAACAAGTACCCCGAATTTGGAAGCGTCAAATAACGGCCGATCGGCGCACGCAGGTCATCGCTGGGTTTGTCGCCCGCTCACCGCCTCTAGCTTAACCGACTGTCCGCTCACCGATCTCTACCACCGACGGTACGGTAGAGACCTACCCTTCGCGATGGTGACGGGGAGCCGGAGCGATCCGTTACAATATCCCCCTCCATTTGCGTGACCGTAAAACAATCAAAACTTTTCGGTTGAGCAAATAATAAGACAAAACATGACCCACACAACACACTGACCAAATGGTCATCCTATTTAATGATTCTGAAACGAGATTAAAGGCAGAATTAATGACACAGATATAGTCAAACGGGCTCGTGATATTTACGGAGACTCAGTCGATTGTAGATGCCCTTTATGATATTTGCGTCATCTCGATCGACAAGCTGGAAAGCGTTATTGCCAAAAACACGCGCAATTCTATACGGACCGTAAAAAAGGTGAAAGAATTTAGTTGTAAGACGTTCGAATGCATTAGACGGATGCGGAACCCTTAGCAAAACTAGATCACCTATATTTAATACGACTTTCGATATTTTTGTCTGTCCCTTGCAGCGTCTTTCGAAATTGAGAAGGAGACGTTCATTTGCGAGAATTATTTTCTTTTCATGTGCGATATCGTTGTGCTTCGGAAAGGATATCAGTTTCTCTATTGCGTCCTGTGGTGGACTGCCAAAATGGAGCTCGAATGGCGTAAAGCCGGTGCTGACATGAGTCGTTATGTTAAGAAGCGATTCAACGCGCGGTACGTATTTCGCCCAACTTGCATGGGCATCGTGACAGAGCGTACGAAAAAGACGACCAAGCTCTCTCATTACCCTTTCTGTTGGATTACTTTGAGGGTGTCTTATTGAACAGAATCGGACCTTTATTTGGTTTCGCTCCAGATGCTCTCGCCATTTGGGGGACGTAAATTGTGTTCCATTATCCGCAAGTATCGCCGTTGGTTTTCCGAGTTCGGGTATATACTTTTCTGTGATCTTATTTAACACGATTCGAGTAGTTGCCTTCTTCGTCGTATACAATTTTACATATTTCGAAAATGCATCGAGCATGACGAATATGTACTGCACCCCACCGATTGATCGTGGCAGCGGTCCGTAAAAATCAACCGTGACGAGCTCACCGGGCATTTCTGCCTTTATCATGCCATACTCTCCTTCCATTGATACGTTCATACTCTTAACACGTTGGCACATGTCGCAAGCACGAACGTAATTTTTTACGTGCATTCTCATCTGATCCCAATGGAAATATTGCTGAATATATGTTAATGTCTTAGCGGATCCGGGATGCCCCAGTTTTTCATGAAAATGTGCAATAACCTTTGGAAATACGACCGTTGGAAGGACGAGTGACCACCGCTCGGTGTTTCGATAAAATCTGAACAATATTTCGTTATGGACCCGATACAATCCGACCAATTCACCGCTCTTCACCCGATCAATTATATTTATGATCACCTCATCTTGAGTCTGCAGATGACGAATCGCTATGAAATCGTCATGCAACTCTCGCGAGAGTCTGTCTAACCCCTGTGACAACTTATATATTGCATCAATTGACGGCTCGTTGAAATGCAATGGTAGATGATTGAGAATCGACGAGACGATCAACGCATTGGGTTCCTCATTCTCAAATTTGCCGGCGGGATTGCGGCTAAAAAAATCCGCAACCAGATTGTCTCGGCCCTTGCAGTACGTAACGGTGAATGTATATCGTGAAAGCGCAAAGCACCACCTCCGTAACCGTGCGGTGTGGTACTGGGTTGAATTTAGAAAACTGAGACCTTTATGGTCAGTTATGATCTCGAAACATCGATTCATAAGATACGTATGACATTGTAACACCGAATACACTATAGCCAACAGTTCTTTTTCCGTGGTGCTATAATGAATTTCCGCGGAGTTCAAACATCGACTTACCAGCGTAATAATACATTGTTCCCCGGCATCGTTCGTTTGAAAAAGCACACCGCTGATTCCGCGGTCAGACGCATCCGTCTGAAGTTGAAACTTTTTATTCGGTATTACGTGTCTCAACATTATGGAGTGAACAAAATTCTGTTTCAAGTCTTTGAATGCCTGACTGTGATTATTGGTCCAATCCCATCTTTCTTTTCCCCTGAGCAGTGACCGAAATGGATCCACAAACGTGGCATGCTTCACGCTAAACTGGCGATAATAATTACAAATGCCTAAAAATTGTTGTAGCTGTTTCTTATTTTTAGGTTCTGCAAAATTTTCTATAATTTTCAATTTATTCGGAAGGGGACGTAATCCTTCGACTGAGAGGACGTATCCGAGAAACTCCACCGATTGACGACAAAAATAAGACTTATCGAGCCGTAACGTAAAATTATTGTCTTGAAGACGCGAGAACACGGCCCCTAGATGAACGAGATGCTCCTCGAACGAAGTAGAAGCAATGAGAATATCATCGATGTAAATCGTGAGAAAACGGTCGAATGACCTATCAAAAATTTGGCTAACGGCACGGATAAATCCGCTTCCAGCGGTTTTAAGTCCAAATGGAATACGGCGAAATTGGTAGAGTGTCGACCCGTACAAAAAAGCGGTATATGGGCGCGACGACTCATCTAACGCAATCTGCCAATACCCGTTCGCCAAATCAGAGGTGGACATGTATTTGACACCATGATATCTTTGAACTAACTCGCTAATCAGCGGTGGTGATTCGTTATCCGATTCTATAGCCTGATTGATAAATCGAGCATCCAGACAGATTCGCAGCCTACCATCTTTTTTCTGCACAATCCTTAGTGGATTGCAGTAAGGGCTATCTGAACGCTCAATTATCCCATTCTGCAGCATTTCGTCGAGCTCGGCTTCCACCGCTTCTCTCAACGCGTGTGGAACCGGATAAGAGCGTCGGACAATTGTCTTCGGATTGGTCAACCTGATTTTATGTTGATATGAACCTGCGGCTACGTTTTTTAAAGAGAAAAGTTTTTTAAATCTGCACAGAAAATTATATAAGGTGGATTTTTTACTATCTGACAATGTCGAAATTGAGAGCATGAGCTTACTAACGTCATCGAAAAAATTTTGATCCTCGCCGTAGGTGTACAAACGGCAAGACCTGAAAGCGTCCAAATCGTCTTCCGAGGCGAGTTCATCTAACTCGTTTACCGATACAACTTCGCACACCGAATCCATTGGACTAGTTAACATCACGAACGGACTTCTAATTTTTTTACCTGTTAATCTCATTCGATTGACTATTGTACCCTCCTCCCGAGACCGACCTATTTCCGCGTCCATACGCGACGATTTTGTTTGGCTACTACTGGCGTTTTTTGGAGCGACCATATCGTCGTTTAGATTATTTTTATGCAAGGCATCTTTGGGTAACTTTCTAATTTTAGATTTTGTGGGGCTTTCTAAATCGTTTGTTGGTTCTTGATTCGACAGTTTTAAGCGATCACGGAAATTCTGGAATACACGTGCGATTTCGCGCACCGAGATGACTTGAATATAAGTAATATCATCCCCGTGCGACGCGACGACTCGCTCGGGGATAACCCGTCCAAACGATATCGATTGATTCGGCACTACGTAATCATCGAGACTGAAACGTAATCTCTTATAATCTATCACAGCCTTGTTTTTATGCAACCAATCGTTCCCCAGGATCATATTAGACGATAAATATGGAACTATGAGAAAGGTCGCCGTGACTATACACTCACCGCACATCATTTCTAGCAAGATCTGTTTTCTAATTTTCGTTGGCTTTCTTCCGATAGCCGCAGTTACAATCAGATTAGCAACGGGCAATTCCACAACTCGAAAATGTTTTTGCATGTAGTCGTAATATTTATCTGAGACGCCGGTGACTTGACTGCCGGAATCCAATAATGCCGCAGTTGGAATATCAAAAACGTTAACAATTAACTGCGGACATTTGCGAAACTGAGCGACTTCGAGATCATTACTATCTTCGTCGGTTATTCCGGTAACCAGGTCCTCAAAAACATCGAATGGGCTAGGACGCGTCGGTGGACCTGTACTTAACGCACCCATTAGGAGTTTAAATGCTCCAAGCCTGCTGTTTGCTCGTCTACTGCTAAAGGCGGCGGAGGGAAAGCATAAGCCAACGTCGGTGATTGTGGGATCCCGCCTATGGTCGTGTGCGAATCGATGTTTCCAACAGGATCGAGTACTCTTTGTGTAGCACAATTGATATTTGAAATATTATTATTATTATTATTATTTGGCCGCGGTGGTGCCGAGTTACGAGGTGCGCCAGAATCATTGGGTCTCCGAGGATATTGGTTGCCGTGATTCATTGACGTTGCTCCATGGCCCATTGAATAATTATTACGAGGTACGTTTGAAAATGAATTACCACCGGCGGGTCCGTTTGTATTTCTTCGCGTTCTTTCCCTTTCCTCACTCACCATATCGAGTTGAGCAAGGGCGCTGGACACTGCATTCGTATCAGCGAAATCAACGGTAACGAGTGACTCCCTAACGCGGATCGGAAGCTGCTGGACGACGGTGTAATTTAACTCGTATGACTCGAGCTGGGGTATAAAGTGTTGTGCCTCGGTAACTTGTTGTAAGAAAAATGTTTGCAGCAACCCCATCGTGATGGCATATCGACGGGAAGACCATTGTGATTTTATCCGTACACGCACCGGAACCGAAAAGAATTCGCTCAAGAACGCTGTCTTAAATGTTTCGTATGTGTGGCAAATGCGACGATTCGCGTTAAACCAAATTTTTGCGCGTCCCTCTAATGCATTCTCCACAATCAAAATTTTACAGTTATCGGTATCAGCCCGTTGAACTACAAAATATCGCTCGAGATGCTCCAAAAACTCACAAGGGTGTGATTTGATATCATTTTCGAATTTTGGAAGACGGATATCCAATTTTATAGAACGAAAACCACGGACGAGCCCGTCCAACATACCCTGTGCCTCCTCCGGACGCGGTGGTGGTGGAGGAGTCTCTCCACGATTCCGTATTGGCGGAGTCGCGGCTCCTCGCAAAGTCTCAAGCTCGACTTGCTGTGCGTCTAAACGCGCACGCATTCGTTGAAGCTCGTCCACCAAATCAGCTCCGTGCCTGCCTTGAATCTCGCGTTGCGCTCGTTCGAATTCGGCGCGCTGCTCGATCAACACGTCCATCTCCGCACGCATACGCGCCATTTGCTCTTCTAAATCTGTTGCCTGCGCCATGCCTAAAGAATCGTACAGATTAGTTCGGACTTTCCGTTTATCGGCGCTTAAAGCAGTCTTAACCCCTTTCCGTTTCACCGTAGATAATACCGGAGTTACGTTTTCCCTATCACCTTTACGTGAACGGGTTTTGATTGGAGTATACTTTAATGGCATCAAAATTTATATGCGAAAGACACTTAAACAAAAAAAAAATCTATCTATAAATTAATTATTTAACCAACAAATGGACAACTAAAAGAATAAATACATAAATTAATCGACCAATTAACCAAGATATTAATATGTAAATAAATATGTCGCGACATTTGCCATTGAATGAATAAACAAATAAATAAAGAAATAAATAAACGGATATAGATATAAATAAATGAATAGATAAGTTAATAAATAGACAACGAAATAAATAAATACGTAAATAAGTAGATTAATCTACGAGTGAATAAATAATTCGTTAAATGAATAACTGAGTAAATTGATAAATTAACAAATAAAAAAAAGAAAAATAAATAAATGAATAAATACACGAATAAATGAAAAGAATAAGCTATCGAACGAAGAGCGTAACCATCCACGAAAACCAAGTGTTACCTTGTCGTGCCACACGTTGGGCGCCAATTTGTAATAATTTTCCTTTTGTGGAATCGATGTATATGTTCAGTTTTTACTTATACATTCTATCTTACCATCTGATTTATTTCTTTCGGGCACGATCGGTAATTTTCGTTGATCGGTACTTCGTTCACATCAGCTACAAGCATTTAACAGTCAGCGTACAAACCGCGAATCTCACACTCCCACTCCGATTATACGACACACACATAAACAATTACAAACCGATTTAGCTCACTTGAAACAGACATACGCTTCTGGTAGCGAGATATTCATTGACATAGGAAATAATAAGTCCCAAATTATTATGGACTAGCGATTTGATCGCGATCAATGCGACCTGTAGTGGTCTTTGACAAATAATATAGAATAATCGAGCTTGCTCCTCGGAGACAGCTCACCGGTCGAATCTCGACGAAAACGTGTACGTATATATGTATATATATATATATATAAATAGAATCAACAAGAGGCTTATCTTTGATACAGAGCGCCGATGAGATAATCCGCCGTAGCACCGATGAGGTCGGGCGGGGTGCGCGCGGGATCGCGAGGCGTGCCGGGCCTAATAAACCAATGTAACCGTCGTCGCTTCAAGTATTTGAGGCTCGTTTTCGCCAAATAATGAGACTTCAGCTTCGGCTATCTTGTATGCCCCATGGAGAACTGAAGACTCGGTGGCCGTTCCTTCCTCTCTTCGGTACTTTAGCTCCGTTTTTTGTGATATAATAACACGGATCATACAGCGGCCCAGCCACAAGACACCCTGTGGATACATGGACCCAATGCTTTACTTATATTCGCATACGCTTTCTTTTTATTACAAAAATGATAAAATACTAATTCGATCTATTCGATGACCAAAAAACCCAAATGTCGATGAATTATGCGAAACCCAAAATCGTACCTCCTTTGTATGCCGCTCGGTATCCTATTGCTCACGAGACTTCGGGTTCACACTTCGATATAATCTTCGGTATACATTTATAGAGACCGAACACTCGCGATTATATATATGCGCGTACTTGCGGCTACGACGGGATTGCGACTGGGCCGATTGATATACAAATTCGTGGAACAAGTACCCCGAATTTGGAAGCGTCAAATAACGGCCGATCGGCGCACGCAGGTCATCGCTGGGTTTGTCGCCCGCTCACCGCCTCTAGCTTAACCGACTGTCCGCTCACCGATCTCTACCACCGACGGTACGGTAGAGACCTACCCTTCGCGATGGTGACGGGGAGCCGGAGCGATCCGTTACAATATCCCCCTCCATTTGCGTGACCGTAAAACAATCAAAACTTTTCGGTTGAGCAAATAATAAGACAAAACATGACCCACACAACACACTGACCAAATGGTCATCCTATTTAATGATTCTGAAACGAGATTAAAGGCAGAATTAATGACACAGATATAGTCAAACGGGCTCGTGATATTTACGGAGACTCAGTCGATTGTAGATGCCCTTTATGATATTTGCGTCATCTCGATCGACAAGCTGGAAAGCGTTATTGCCAAAAACACGCGCAATTCTATACGGACCGTAAAAAAGGTGAAAGAATTTAGTTGTAAGACGTTCGAATGCATTAGACGGATGCGGAACCCTTAGCAAAACTAGATCACCTATATTTAATACGACTTTCGATATTTTTGTCTGTCCCTTGCAGCGTCTTTCGAAATTGAGAAGGAGACGTTCATTTGCGAGAATTATTTTCTTTTCATGTGCGATATCGTTGTGCTTCGGAAAGGATATCAGTTTCTCTATTGCGTCCTGTGGTGGACTGCCAAAATGGAGCTCGAATGGCGTAAAGCCGGTGCTGACATGAGTCGTTATGTTAAGAAGCGATTCAACGCGCGGTACGTATTTCGCCCAACTTGCATGGGCATCGTGACAGAGCGTACGAAAAAGACGACCAAGCTCTCTCATTACCCTTTCTGTTGGATTACTTTGAGGGTGTCTTATTGAACAGAATCGGACCTTTATTTGGTTTCGCTCCAGATGCTCTCGCCATTTGGGGGACGTAAATTGTGTTCCATTATCCGCAAGTATCGCCGTTGGTTTTCCGAGTTCGGGTATATACTTTTCTGTGATCTTATTTAACACGATTCGAGTAGTTGCCTTCTTCGTCGTATACAATTTTACATATTTCGAAAATGCATCGAGCATGACGAATATGTACTGCACCCCACCGATTGATCGTGGCAGCGGTCCGTAAAAATCAACCGTGACGAGCTCACCGGGCATTTCTGCCTTTATCATGCCATACTCTCCTTCCATTGATACGTTCATACTCTTAACACGTTGGCACATGTCGCAAGCACGAACGTAATTTTTTACGTGCATTCTCATCTGATCCCAATGGAAATATTGCTGAATATATGTTAATGTCTTAGCGGATCCGGGATGCCCCAGTTTTTCATGAAAATGTGCAATAACCTTTGGAAATACGACCGTTGGAAGGACGAGTGACCACCGCTCGGTGTTTCGATAAAATCTGAACAATATTTCGTTATGGACCCGATACAATCCGACCAATTCACCGCTCTTCACCCGATCAATTATATTTATGATCACCTCATCTTGAGTCTGCAGATGACGAATCGCTATGAAATCGTCATGCAACTCTCGCGAGAGTCTGTCTAACCCCTGTGACAACTTATATATTGCATCAATTGACGGCTCGTTGAAATGCAATGGTAGATGATTGAGAATCGACGAGACGATCAACGCATTGGGTTCCTCATTCTCAAATTTGCCGGCGGGATTGCGGCTAAAAAAATCCGCAACCAGATTGTCTCGGCCCTTGCAGTACGTAACGGTGAATGTATATCGTGAAAGCGCAAAGCACCACCTCCGTAACCGTGCGGTGTGGTACTGGGTTGAATTTAGAAAACTGAGACCTTTATGGTCAGTTATGATCTCGAAACATCGATTCATAAGATACGTATGACATTGTAACACCGAATACACTATAGCCAACAGTTCTTTTTCCGTGGTGCTATAATGAATTTCCGCGGAGTTCAAACATCGACTTACCAGCGTAATAATACATTGTTCCCCGGCATCGTTCGTTTGAAAAAGCACACCGCTGATTCCGCGGTCAGACGCATCCGTCTGAAGTTGAAACTTTTTATTCGGTATTACGTGTCTCAACATTATGGAGTGAACAAAATTCTGTTTCAAGTCTTTGAATGCCTGACTGTGATTATTGGTCCAATCCCATCTTTCTTTTCCCCTGAGCAGTGACCGAAATGGATCCACAAACGTGGCATGCTTCACGCTAAACTGGCGATAATAATTACAAATGCCTAAAAATTGTTGTAGCTGTTTCTTATTTTTAGGTTCTGCAAAATTTTCTATAATTTTCAATTTATTCGGAAGGGGACGTAATCCTTCGACTGAGAGGACGTATCCGAGAAACTCCACCGATTGACGACAAAAATAAGACTTATCGAGCCGTAACGTAAAATTATTGTCTTGAAGACGCGAGAACACGGCCCCTAGATGAACGAGATGCTCCTCGAACGAAGTAGAAGCAATGAGAATATCATCGATGTAAATCGTGAGAAAACGGTCGAATGACCTATCAAAAATTTGGCTAACGGCACGGATAAATCCGCTTCCAGCGGTTTTAAGTCCAAATGGAATACGGCGAAATTGGTAGAGTGTCGACCCGTACAAAAAAGCGGTATATGGGCGCGACGACTCATCTAACGCAATCTGCCAATACCCGTTCGCCAAATCAGAGGTGGACATGTATTTGACACCATGATATCTTTGAACTAACTCGCTAATCAGCGGTGGTGATTCGTTATCCGATTCTATAGCCTGATTGATAAATCGAGCATCCGGACAGATTCGCAGCCTACCATCTTTTTTCTGCACAATCCTTAGTGGATTGCAGTAAGGGCTATCTGAACGCTCAATTATCCCATTCTGCAGCATTTCGTCGAGCTCGGCTTCCACCGCTTCTCTCAACGCGTGTGGAACCGGATAAGAGCGTCGGACAATTGTCTTCGGATTGGTCAACCTGATTTTATGTTGATATGAACCTGCGGCTACGTTTTTTAAAGAGAAAAGTTTTTTAAATCTGCACAGAAAATTATATAAGGTGGATTTTTTACTATCTGACAATGTCGAAATTGAGAGCATGAGCTTACTAACGTCATCGAAAAAATTTTGATCCTCGCCGTAGGTGTACAAACGGCAAGACCTGAAAGCGTCCAAATCGTCTTCCGAGGCGAGTTCATCTAACTCGTTTACCGATACAACTTCGCACACCGAATCCATTGGACTAGTTAACATCACGAACGGACTTCTAATTTTTTTACCTGTTAATCTCATTCGATTGACTATTGTACCCTCCTCCCGAGACCGACCTATTTCCGCGTCCATACGCGACGATTTTGTTTGGCTACTACTGGCGTTTTTTGGAGCGACCATATCGTCGTTTAGATTATTTTTATGCAAGGCATCTTTGGGTAACTTTCTAATTTTAGATTTTGTGGGGCTTTCTAAATCGTTTGTTGGTTCTTGATTCGACAGTTTTAAGCGATCACGGAAATTCTGGAATACACGTGCGATTTCGCGCACCGAGATGACTTGAATATAAGTAATATCATCCCCGTGCGACGCGACGACTCGCTCGGGGATAACCCGTCCAAACGATATCGATTGATTCGGCACTACGTAATCATCGAGACTGAAACGTAATCTCTTATAATCTATCACAGCCTTGTTTTTATGCAACCAATCGTTCCCCAGGATCATATTAGACGATAAATATGGAACTATGAGAAAGGTCGCCGTGACTATACACTCACCGCACATCATTTCTAGCAAGATCTGTTTTCTAATTTTCGTTGGCTTTCTTCCGATAGCCGCAGTTACAATCAGATTAGCAACGGGCAATTCCACAACTCGAAAATGTTTTTGCATGTAGTCGTAATATTTATCTGAGACGCAGGTGACTTGACTGCCGGAATCCAATAATGCCGCAGTTGGAATATCAAAAACGTTAACAATTAACTGCGGACATTTGCGAAACTGAGCGACTTCGAGATCATTACTATCTTCGTCGGTTATTCCGGTAACCAGGTCCTCAAAAACATCGAATGGGCTAGGACGCGTCGGTGGACCTGTACTTAACGCACCCATTAGGAGTTTAAATGCTCCAAGCCTGCTGTTTGCTCGTCTACTGCTAAAGGCGGCGGAGGGAAAGCATAAGCCAACGTCGGTGATTGTGGGATCCCGCCTATGGTCGTGTGCGAATCGATGTTTCCAACAGGATCGAGTACTCTTTGTGTAGCACAATTGATATTTGAAATATTATTATTATTATTATTATTTGGCCGCGGTGGTGCCGAGTTACGAGGTGCGCCAGAATCATTGGGTCTCCGAGGATATTGGTTGCCGTGATTCATTGACGTTGCTCCATGGCCCATTGAATAATTATTACGAGGTACGTTTGAAAATGAATTACCACCGGCGGGTCCGTTTGTATTTCTTCGCGTTCTTTCCCTTTCCTCACTCACCATATCGAGTTGAGCAAGGGCGCTGGACACTGCATTCGTATCAGCGAAATCAACGGTAACGAGTGACTCCCTAACGCGGATCGGAAGCTGCTGGACGACGGTGTAATTTAACTCGTATGACTCGAGCTGGGGTATAAAGTGTTGTGCCTCGGTAACTTGTTGTAAGAAAAATGTTTGCAGCAACCCCATCGTGATGGCATATCGACGGGAAGACCATTGTGATTTTATCCGTACACGCACCGGAACCGAAAAGAATTCGCTCAAGAACGCTGTCTTAAATGTTTCGTATGTGTGGCAAATGCGACGATTCGCGTTAAACCAAATTTTTGCGCGTCCCTCTAATGCATTCTCCACAATCAAAATTTTACAGTTATCGGTATCAGCCCGTTGAACTACAAAATATCGCTCGAGATGCTCCAAAAACTCACAAGGGTGTGATTTGATATCATTTTCGAATTTTGGAAGACGGATATCCAATTTTATAGAACGAAAACCACGGACGAGCCCGTCCAACATACCCTGTGCCTCCTCCGGACGCGGTGGTGGTGGAGGAGTCTCTCCACGATTCCGTATTGGCGGAGTCGCGGCTCCTCGCAAAGTCTCAAGCTCGACTTGCTGTGCGTCTAAACGCGCACGCATTCGTTGAAGCTCGTCCACCAAATCAGCTCCGTGCCTGCCTTGAATCTCGCGTTGCGCTCGTTCGAATTCGGCGCGCTGCTCGATCAACACGTCCATCTCCGCACGCATACGCGCCATTTGCTCTTCTAAATCTGTTGCCTGCGCCATGCCTAAAGAATCGTACAGATTAGTTCGGACTTTCCGTTTATCGGCGCTTAAAGCAGTCTTAACCCCTTTCCGTTTCACCGTAGATAATACCGGAGTTACGTTTTCCCTATCACCTTTACGTGAACGGGTTTTGATTGGAGTATACTTTAATGGCATCAAAATTTATATGCGAAAGACACTTAAACAAAAAAAAAATCTATCTATAAATTAATTATTTAACCAACAAATGGACAACTAAAAGAATAAATACATAAATTAATCGACCAATTAACCAAGATATTAATATGTAAATAAATATGTCGCGACATTTGCCATTGAATGAATAAACAAATAAATAAAGAAATAAATAAACGGATATAGATATAAATAAATGAATAGATAAGTTAATAAATAGACAACGAAATAAATAAATACGTAAATAAGTAGATTAATCTACGAGTGAATAAATAATTCGTTAAATGAATAACTGAGTAAATTGATAAATTAACAAATAAAAAAAAGAAAAATAAATAAATGAATAAATACACGAATAAATGAAAAGAATAAGCTATCGAACGAAGAGCGTAACCATCCACGAAAACCAAGTGTTACCTTGTCGTGCCACACGTTGGGCGCCAATTTGTAATAATTTTCCTTTTGTGGAATCGATGTATATGTTCAGTTTTTACTTATACATTCTATCTTACCATCTGATTTATTTCTTTCGGGCACGATCGGTAATTTTCGTTGATCGGTACTTCGTTCACATCAGCTACAAGCATTTAACAGTCAGCGTACAAACCGCGAATCTCACACTCCCACTCCGATTATACGACACACACATAAACAATTACAAACCGATTTAGCTCACTTGAAACAGACATACGCTTCTGGTAGCGAGATATTCATTGACATAGGAAATAATAAGTCCCAAATTATTATGGACTAGCGATTTGATCGCGATCAATGCGACCTGTAGTGGTCTTTGACAAATAATATAGAATAATCGAGCTTGCTCCTCGGAGACAGCTCACCGGTCGAATCTCGACGAAAACGTGTACGTATATATGTATATATATATATATATAAATAGAATCAACAAGAGGCTTATCTTTGATACAGAGCGCCGATGAGATAATCCGCCGTAGCACCGATGAGGTCGGGCGGGGTGCGCGCGGGATCGCGAGGCGTGCCGGGCCTAATAAACCAATGTAACCGTCGTCGCTTCAAGTATTTGAGGCTCGTTTTCGCCAAATAATGAGACTTCAGCTTCGGCTATCTTGTATGCCCCATGGAGAACTGAAGACTCGGTGGCCGTTCCTTCCTCTCTTCGGTACTTTAGCTCCGTTTTTTGTGATATAATAACACGGATCATACAGCGGCCCAGCCACAAGACACCCTGTGGATACATGGACCCAATGCTTTACTTATATTCGCATACGCTTTCTTTTTATTACAAAAATGATAAAATACTAATTCGATCTATTCGATGACCAAAAAACCCAAATGTCGATGAATTATGCGAAACCCAAAATCGTACCTCCTTTGTATGCCGCTCGGTATCCTATTGCTCACGAGACTTCGGGTTCACACTTCGATATAATCTTCGGTATACATTTATAGAGACCGAACACTCGCGATTATATATATGCGCGTACTTGCGGCTACGACGGGATTGCGACTGGGCCGATTGATATACAAATTCGTGGAACAAGTACCCCGAATTTGGAAGCGTCAAATAACGGCCGATCGGCGCACGCAGGTCATCGCTGGGTTTGTCGCCCGCTCACCGCCTCTAGCTTAACCGACTGTCCGCTCACCGATCTCTACCACCGACGGTACGGTAGAGACCTACCCTTCGCGATGGTGACGGGGAGCCGGAGCGATCCGTTACAATATCCCCCTCCATTTGCGTGACCGTAAAACAATCAAAACTTTTCGGTTGAGCAAATAATAAGACAAAACATGACCCACACAACACACTGACCAAATGGTCATCCTATTTAATGATTCTGAAACGAGATTAAAGGCAGAATTAATGACACAGATATAGTCAAACGGGCTCGTGATATTTACGGAGACTCAGTCGATTGTAGATGCCCTTTATGATATTTGCGTCATCTCGATCGACAAGCTGGAAAGCGTTATTGCCAAAAACACGCGCAATTCTATACGGACCGTAAAAAAGGTGAAAGAATTTAGTTGTAAGACGTTCGAATGCATTAGACGGATGCGGAACCCTTAGCAAAACTAGATCACCTATATTTAATACGACTTTCGATATTTTTGTCTGTCCCTTGCAGCGTCTTTCGAAATTGAGAAGGAGACGTTCATTTGCGAGAATTATTTTCTTTTCATGTGCGATATCGTTGTGCTTCGGAAAGGATATCAGTTTCTCTATTGCGTCCTGTGGTGGACTGCCAAAATGGAGCTCGAATGGCGTAAAGCCGGTGCTGACATGAGTCGTTATGTTAAGAAGCGATTCAACGCGCGGTACGTATTTCGCCCAACTTGCATGGGCATCGTGACAGAGCGTACGAAAAAGACGACCAAGCTCTCTCATTACCCTTTCTGTTGGATTACTTTGAGGGTGTCTTATTGAACAGAATCGGACCTTTATTTGGTTTCGCTCCAGATGCTCTCGCCATTTGGGGGACGTAAATTGTGTTCCATTATCCGCAAGTATCGCCGTTGGTTTTCCGAGTTCGGGTATATACTTTTCTGTGATCTTATTTAACACGATTCGAGTAGTTGCCTTCTTCGTCGTATACAATTTTACATATTTCGAAAATGCATCGAGCATGACGAATATGTACTGCACCCCACCGATTGATCGTGGCAGCGGTCCGTAAAAATCAACCGTGACGAGCTCACCGGGCATTTCTGCCTTTATCATGCCATACTCTCCTTCCATTGATACGTTCATACTCTTAACACGTTGGCACATGTCGCAAGCACGAACGTAATTTTTTACGTGCATTCTCATCTGATCCCAATGGAAATATTGCTGAATATATGTTAATGTCTTAGCGGATCCGGGATGCCCCAGTTTTTCATGAAAATGTGCAATAACCTTTGGAAATACGACCGTTGGAAGGACGAGTGACCACCGCTCGGTGTTTCGATAAAATCTGAACAATATTTCGTTATGGACCCGATACAATCCGACCAATTCACCGCTCTTCACCCGATCAATTATATTTATGATCACCTCATCTTGAGTCTGCAGATGACGAATCGCTATGAAATCGTCATGCAACTCTCGCGAGAGTCTGTCTAACCCCTGTGACAACTTATATATTGCATCAATTGACGGCTCGTTGAAATGCAATGGTAGATGATTGAGAATCGACGAGACGATCAACGCATTGGGTTCCTCATTCTCAAATTTGCCGGCGGGATTGCGGCTAAAAAAATCCGCAACCAGATTGTCTCGGCCCTTGCAGTACGTAACGGTGAATGTATATCGTGAAAGCGCAAAGCACCACCTCCGTAACCGTGCGGTGTGGTACTGGGTTGAATTTAGAAAACTGAGACCTTTATGGTCAGTTATGATCTCGAAACATCGATTCATAAGATACGTATGACATTGTAACACCGAATACACTATAGCCAACAGTTCTTTTTCCGTGGTGCTATAATGAATTTCCGCGGAGTTCAAACATCGACTTACCAGCGTAATAATACATTGTTCCCCGGCATCGTTCGTTTGAAAAAGCACACCGCTGATTCCGCGGTCAGACGCATCCGTCTGAAGTTGAAACTTTTTATTCGGTATTACGTGTCTCAACATTATGGAGTGAACAAAATTCTGTTTCAAGTCTTTGAATGCCTGACTGTGATTATTGGTCCAATCCCATCTTTCTTTTCCCCTGAGCAGTGACCGAAATGGATCCACAAACGTGGCATGCTTCACGCTAAACTGGCGATAATAATTACAAATGCCTAAAAATTGTTGTAGCTGTTTCTTATTTTTAGGTTCTGCAAAATTTTCTATAATTTTCAATTTATTCGGAAGGGGACGTAATCCTTCGACTGAGAGGACGTATCCGAGAAACTCCACCGATTGACGACAAAAATAAGACTTATCGAGCCGTAACGTAAAATTATTGTCTTGAAGACGCGAGAACACGGCCCCTAGATGAACGAGATGCTCCTCGAACGAAGTAGAAGCAATGAGAATATCATCGATGTAAATCGTGAGAAAACGGTCGAATGACCTATCAAAAATTTGGCTAACGGCACGGATAAATCCGCTTCCAGCGGTTTTAAGTCCAAATGGAATACGGCGAAATTGGTAGAGTGTCGACCCGTACAAAAAAGCGGTATATGGGCGCGACGACTCATCTAACGCAATCTGCCAATACCCGTTCGCCAAATCAGAGGTGGACATGTATTTGACACCATGATATCTTTGAACTAACTCGCTAATCAGCGGTGGTGATTCGTTATCCGATTCTATAGCCTGATTGATAAATCGAGCATCCAGACAGATTCGCAGCCTACCATCTTTTTTCTGCACAATCCTTAGTGGATTGCAGTAAGGGCTATCTGAACGCTCAATTATCCCATTCTGCAGCATTTCGTCGAGCTCGGCTTCCACCGCTTCTCTCAACGCGTGTGGAACCGGATAAGAGCGTCGGACAATTGTCTTCGGATTGGTCAACCTGATTTTATGTTGATATGAACCTGCGGCTACGTTTTTTAAAGAGAAAAGTTTTTTAAATCTGCACAGAAAATTATATAAGGTGGATTTTTTACTATCTGACAATGTCGAAATTGAGAGCATGAGCTTACTAACGTCATCGAAAAAATTTTGATCCTCGCCGTAGGTGTACAAACGGCAAGACCTGAAAGCGTCCAAATCGTCTTCCGAGGCGAGTTCATCTAACTCGTTTACCGATACAACTTCGCACACCGAATCCATTGGACTAGTTAACATCACGAACGGACTTCTAATTTTTTTACCTGTTAATCTCATTCGATTGACTATTGTACCCTCCTCCCGAGACCGACCTATTTCCGCGTCCATACGCGACGATTTTGTTTGGCTACTACTGGCGTTTTTTGGAGCGACCATATCGTCGTTTAGATTATTTTTATGCAAGGCATCTTTGGGTAACTTTCTAATTTTAGATTTTGTGGGGCTTTCTAAATCGTTTGTTGGTTCTTGATTCGACAGTTTTAAGCGATCACGGAAATTCTGGAATACACGTGCGATTTCGCGCACCGAGATGACTTGAATATAAGTAATATCATCCCCGTGCGACGCGACGACTCGCTCGGGGATAACCCGTCCAAACGATATCGATTGATTCGGCACTACGTAATCATCGAGACTGAAACGTAATCTCTTATAATCTATCACAGCCTTGTTTTTATGCAACCAATCGTTCCCCAGGATCATATTAGACGATAAATATGGAACTATGAGAAAGGTCGCCGTGACTATACACTCACCGCACATCATTTCTAGCAAGATCTGTTTTCTAATTTTCGTTGGCTTTCTTCCGATAGCCGCAGTTACAATCAGATTAGCAACGGGCAATTCCACAACTCGAAAATGTTTTTGCATGTAGTCGTAATATTTATCTGAGACGCAGGTGACTTGACTGCCGGAATCCAATAATGCCGCAGTTGGAATATCAAAAACGTTAACAATTAACTGCGGACATTTGCGAAACTGAGCGACTTCGAGATCATTACTATCTTCGTCGGTTATTCCGGTAACCAGGTCCTCAAAAACATCGAATGGGCTAGGACGCGTCGGTGGACCTGTACTTAACGCACCCATTAGGAGTTTAAATGCTCCAAGCCTGCTGTTTGCTCGTCTACTGCTAAAGGCGGCGGAGGGAAAGCATAAGCCAACGTCGGTGATTGTGGGATCCCGCCTATGGTCGTGTGCGAATCGATGTTTCCAACAGGATCGAGTACTCTTTGTGTAGCACAATTGATATTTGAAATATTATTATTATTATTATTATTTGGCCGCGGTGGTGCCGAGTTACGAGGTGCGCCAGAATCATTGGGTCTCCGAGGATATTGGTTGCCGTGATTCATTGACGTTGCTCCATGGCCCATTGAATAATTATTACGAGGTACGTTTGAAAATGAATTACCACCGGCGGGTCCGTTTGTATTTCTTCGCGTTCTTTCCCTTTCCTCACTCACCATATCGAGTTGAGCAAGGGCGCTGGACACTGCATTCGTATCAGCGAAATCAACGGTAACGAGTGACTCCCTAACGCGGATCGGAAGCTGCTGGACGACGGTGTAATTTAACTCGTATGACTCGAGCTGGGGTATAAAGTGTTGTGCCTCGGTAACTTGTTGTAAGAAAAATGTTTGCAGCAACCCCATCGTGATGGCATATCGACGGGAAGACCATTGTGATTTTATCCGTACACGCACCGGAACCGAAAAGAATTCGCTCAAGAACGCTGTCTTAAATGTTTCGTATGTGTGGCAAATGCGACGATTCGCGTTAAACCAAATTTTTGCGCGTCCCTCTAATGCATTCTCCACAATCAAAATTTTACAGTTATCGGTATCAGCCCGTTGAACTACAAAATATCGCTCGAGATGCTCCAAAAACTCACAAGGGTGTGATTTGATATCATTTTCGAATTTTGGAAGACGGATATCCAATTTTATAGAACGAAAACCACGGACGAGCCCGTCCAACATACCCTGTGCCTCCTCCGGACGCGGTGGTGGTGGAGGAGTCTCTCCACGATTCCGTATTGGCGGAGTCGCGGCTCCTCGCAAAGTCTCAAGCTCGACTTGCTGTGCGTCTAAACGCGCACGCATTCGTTGAAGCTCGTCCACCAAATCAGCTCCGTGCCTGCCTTGAATCTCGCGTTGCGCTCGTTCGAATTCGGCGCGCTGCTCGATCAACACGTCCATCTCCGCACGCATACGCGCCATTTGCTCTTCTAAATCTGTTGCCTGCGCCATGCCTAAAGAATCGTACAGATTAGTTCGGACTTTCCGTTTATCGGCGCTTAAAGCAGTCTTAACCCCTTTCCGTTTCACCGTAGATAATACCGGAGTTACGTTTTCCCTATCACCTTTACGTGAACGGGTTTTGATTGGAGTATACTTTAATGGCATCAAAATTTATATGCGAAAGACACTTAAACAAAAAAAAATCTATCTATAAATTAATTATTTAACCAACAAATGGACAACTAAAAGAATAAATACATAAATTAATCGACCAATTAACCAAGATATTAATATGTAAATAAATATGTCGCGACATTTGCCATTGAATGAATAAACAAATAAATAAAGAAATAAATAAACGGATATAGATATAAATAAATAAATAGATAAGTTAATAAATAGACAACGAAATAAATAAATACGTAAATAAGTAGATTAATCTACGAGTGAATAAATAATTCGTTAAATGAATAACTGAGTAAATTGATAAATTAACAAATAAAAAAAAGAAAAATAAATAAATGAATAAATACACGAATAAATGAAAAGAATAAGCTATCGAACGAAGAGCGTAACCATCCACGAAAACCAAGTGTTACCTTGTCGTGCCACACGTTGGGCGCCAATTTGTAATAATTTTCCTTTTGTGGAATCGATGTATATGTTCAGTTTTTACTTATACATTCTATCTTACCATCTGATTTATTTCTTTCGGGCACGATCGGTAATTTTCGTTGATCGGTACTTCGTTCACATCAGCTACAAGCATTTAACAGTCAGCGTACAAACCGCGAATCTCACACTCCCACTCCGATTATACGACACACACATAAACAATTACAAACCGATTTAGCTCACTTGAAACAGACATACGCTTCTGGTAGCGAGATATTCATTGACATAGGAAATAATAAGTCCCAAATTATTATGGACTAGCGATTTGATCGCGATCAATGCGACCTGTAGTGGTCTTTGACAAATAATATAGAATAATCGAGCTTGCTCCTCGGAGACAGCTCACCGGTCGAATCTCGACGAAAACGTGTACGTATATATGTATATATATATATATATAAATAGAATCAACAAGAGGCTTATCTTTGATACAGAGCGCCGATGAGATAATCCGCCGTAGCACCGATGAGGTCGGGCGGGGTGCGCGCGGGATCGCGAGGCGTGCCGGGCCTAATAAACCAATGTAACCGTCGTCGCTTCAAGTATTTGAGGCTCGTTTTCGCCAAATAATGAGACTTCAGCTTCGGCTATCTTGTATGCCCCATGGAGAACTGAAGACTCGGTGGCCGTTCCTTCCTCTCTTCGGTACTTTAGCTCCGTTTTTTGTGATATAATAACACGGATCATACAGCGGCCCAGCCACAAGACACCCTGTGGATACATGGACCCAATGCTTTACTTATATTCGCATACGCTTTCTTTTTATTACAAAAATGATAAAATACTAATTCGATCTATTCGATGACCAAAAAACCCAAATGTCGATGAATTATGCGAAACCCAAAATCGTACCTCCTTTGTATGCCGCTCGGTATCCTATTGCTCACGAGACTTCGGGTTCACACTTCGATATAATCTTCGGTATACATTTATAGAGACCGAACACTCGCGATTATATATATGCGCGTACTTGCGGCTACGACGGGATTGCGACTGGGCCGATTGATATACAAATTCGTGGAACAAGTACCCCGAATTTGGAAGCGTCAAATAACGGCCGATCGGCGCACGCAGGTCATCGCTGGGTT